>CAUYLG010041035.1:0-10338 GCA_963573385.1 Cacajao melanocephalus | reverse complement strand
TTCTTTCTGGAAAAAATACTCCTCAAATATTGCCTCTCCTCCTTTCTCTCTTTATACAACTCTGATTAGATATATGGTGAAACATGGTTCTGTCCTCCATACTTATTGGCCTCTTTTCATGTTCTCCATTTTATTGTCCCCTTGCACTACACTGTGTGATTTTTTCTGATCTAGCTCCCTGTCCACTAACTTTATTCAGCGTGCAGTGCTAATCTGTTGCTTACATACGTCCTTGAGGAATTGTTTTTACTTTGACAAATAATACATTTTCATTTCAAAACATAGTACATGGGTCCTTTTAATATCTGATTGACTATGTTCTTATCACTTCTTTAAATTTGTAATGACTTCTATTTATTAACGTCTAATAAGAGTTGTTTTTAATACTCCATATTGAAATATTTAATATCAGAAGTATTTGTTTTTTCTCCAAATTTTTACCATTGGTGGCTTATTTTGGTGTATATTTGGTGACCTTTGCTTGTGAGTTTACATGTGCTTGGTTGACACTGTTCTGTGGTTTTGCCTTTGTAGCTTCTGGGAACCAGAGGGACTTCCTATCTTGAACTACTTCCCCATTCAGGGTTTCTGGTTTTATACAAGCAACTAGGGGTCAGATTAACTTCTTTACTATTAGCCTGAGGCTTAATTCACATGGTATGATACTAACGTTGGTTTTGCCTTTGGGAATATCCAACTTAGATTTGCTTGCCCTTCACCACTTTAGTTCCAGCAACAGACTGTGTATCACTGGGTTCCTCAGGGTGGAGGGCAATGGCGTGATCACGGTTCACTGCAACCTTAAACTCCCAGGCTTAAGAGATCCTCCACCTCAGATCCCCAAGTAGCTGAGTCTACAAGCATGCACTACCATACACGGCCAGTTTTAATATAAACATTTTTGTAGAGATGATGTCTTACCATATTTCATAGGCTGAGCATCTTCCTTTTATAGTCAAAACAGTTTTAGGAGTATTTCTACTAGGCCTTTTGCTACAATTGTGTTCTTTGAACCAAATATGTGGAATTGGCATGAATTACATGAAGTGAACAAGCCAGTGAGACTAGTGTACACACTGCCTGCCCAAGAATATTTGTGCAACAATCTAGGCATCTAGATTTAAAAGTGGCATGCATCATGGTACTCATCTATCCATTCATTCTTTATGTAATTTCTTTTTGACATACTTCAGCTGAATGTTTTTCTTACTTAAAGATATATTAAAAAGCTTATAGAATTCAGACTACTTTCACATGATACACTTTACTTTTCCTTAGCTAGATTGTATAATTAAAATAGAAAACGTATATGCAAAATAGCAGATGTGTTTGCTGTGGTGGTGGAAATTATTGCTGTGGAATTCATCTGCTTGCTGATGATAACAGAGATCTTGGTGGAAGGTACTAGAAAAAGGGTGGGAGAGGAAAGAAGGGGAGGGAATGCATTCACACAGCTGTAGGGGTCTCTCTTCTGAAGGGAGGTTGGAAGGAGAAAGGTGTGGAGCCTAGAAGGTGTTGGGGGGTCAGAAGTAGGGAGGTGCTGAAGCTACCCCAGAATGAGAAGAGCCTCCTTCCTGATTAGATGGAACCAAAAAAATGGGGAAAAGGTCAGTGGAAGAGACAGTGGAGAGTTAGGGATTTTGGATATTCTTAGTGTGACGGACAGGCAGGATCTGGGGGTCTGGCAGCCAGCTGAGCCAAGTCAAAGGTGGAAGGAGGAGCTGGGACCTGCCCAGTGTAGGTGGCAGGGAGTCTGAAGTTTCCACAGGTGGGGAGACAGCAGGGGCAGTCTGGGTGGCACTGCACTTTGCCTTGGCCTCTGTTTTATCCTCCAAAGTTTCTGTTCTAACCTCCAAGATTTTGCTGTTCTACTTATACCCCGTGCTGTTCCCCAGGTTGCCCAGGTATCCCTCAACAGATAGGCAAGGAAGTTTAGCAGGTTTGGGCAGCTTACCTCTATCCCACATCAATTGCAGGGTAAGACCAGTGGTAGCAGCGGTGGAAACCACATTTTCCTTTTGCATGACTTTTGCGTGGCCTGTTGCTGGTAGCTCTGGGTTGAGAAGGGCTCCATGATGAAAAAGCTGAATGTTTCTTGCCCTGCATCTCCTTTGCAACAAGCCTGGAGACCCTGGGCAAGTGGTCTTCACCAAGCACCTTCCGGGCCTCTTCCTCTGACAGCAGGGAGCATCCCAGGCCAGGTCAGGGAGCCAGGTCAGGCTTCCCAAGCGGAAGGCCACCTCCACTAGGGCTGTGTGAGCTGGCCACCTCATGGTTCTCCCAGAAGGAGCCGTTCATTGGAGATACTTGTGCCTTCTGACCCAGGCATCTGGGTTTTTCAACAAGTAGGAGTGGGCATTTCCCTACACAGGCCTGGGACTGATGTCGAAGAAAGTGAGGTCTCCCTGGATCTCCAAGGCCCTGAATGCGGATGTTGCTTCCCTATGGCTACAGGCAGGATCTGGGGTTTTGGCAGCCACCTGTGCCAAGTCAAGTGTGGCAGGAGGAGCTAGAACCTGCCCAGTGTATGTGTCAGTGAGTCTGAAGTTTCCACAGGTGGGGAGACAGCAGGGGCAGTCTGGGTGGCACTGCGTTTTGCCTTGGCCTCTGTTTCATTCTCCAAAGTTTTGTTCTAGCCTCCATGAATCTGAGGTTCTACCTATCTCCCTTTATGTTCTCCAGTTTGCCCAGGTATCCCTCAACATATAGGCAAGGAAGTTTAGCAGGTTTGGACAGCTCACCTCTATCCCACATCAATTGCAGGGTAGGACCAGTGGTAGCAGTGGTGGAATCCACATTTTCCTTTTGCATGGACTTTTGCCGGGCCTGTTGCTGGCAGCTCTGGGTTGAGAAGAGCTTCTTGATGCAAGAGCTGAAGGCTTCTTGCCCTGCATCTATTTCCCCAACAAGTCTGGAGACCCTGGGCAAGTGGTCTTTATCAAGCACATTCCGGGCCTCCTCCTCTGGCAGCTGCGAGCACCCCAGGGCCAGGTCAGGGAGCCATGTCAGGCTTCCCAAGGGGAAGGCCACCTCTACTAGGGCTGTGTGAGCTAGGGACGTCATGGTCCTCCCAGAAGGAGCCACTCACTGGAGCTACCTGTGCCTTCTGACCCAGGTATCTGGGTTTTCCAATAACTAGGAGTGGGCATTTCTCTGTAGAGGCCTGGGCCTGCAGTCGAAGAAAGTGAGGTCTCCCTGGATCTCCAAGGCCCTCAGTGCAGATGATGCTTTCCTATGGCTACGGGGGCTCTTTTCTTGTCATCCTGTCCCTGGGTCTCTACCTGATGCTTCTACATCACTGTTCTGGGCTCTTGTTCAGCCCTCCCCTCAGTCTCGTTCAGGAGCCTGACTGGGACCTGCTCAGGTGGCGAAGACAGTGGGAGGGCAACCTTGTGGTCGGGAGGGAAAGTCCTCAGGGAATCTGGGTGCAGCAGCCTCCAGGAGATCCCAACAGATGGCTCGGAGGCCACAGCCTGCAGGAACCTCAGAGGGTCGCCCTGCTCCTGCGGGAGAGGACACAGAAGCCACACAAGCTGCCTGGAGAGGAAGAGGGCCTAGGAGGCTGCTGTGGGTTGAACAGGAATCAGAAAGGGCTGGTTTCCCCACCAGGCGAGGAGACCTTGAGGGCGAGGGGCGGGCGCTGGCTGCAATGAAACCAGGAAAGAAATGTGTGAAGTAAACTGCTTCTTTTGAGTGAGTTGTGCGCCTGCGATACTGAGAAGAGGGACAGAAGAAGATGTGACACTCCTCTGTCACCTGCTCCTCAGTGGCCAGGCGCCCCTGGCAGCTGAGACTCCTGATGTCCCCATGCGGCTCCTTACAGAGGAGGGCACCAGGGAGCACGGGCCCAGCCTAAAACAGCGTCAGCTGAGGAAGGGTGAGGCCCCCTGCTGGGCCCAGCGGGACTCTCTAGCCCCAGGGACCCAGGGACGCTGCTGCTGGGCAGTGTGCGTTGTTTCAGATGGGCCCCTCTGTGGGGCTGGGGGGGATGCAGGGCCTGATCTGCCAGTCTTTCTCAGCTGGCATGCAGTGGCCCTGTCTTGGCCAGCCCTGTCCCCGGGGTCACAAGGGCAGAGCCTGCTGGAAGCTGAGCACGAGGCCACCCAGATCCTGCCAGGCTCCCCCAGGGCCTCTCCAGTGCTTCCGCACCCCCTGGAGCCAGGCCCTCCTCCCCCATGGCCGCCCTGGCTGTGAGCGCCACCAGCACCACTGCACAGGTTTTCAAGGAGAAGACGCAGTGTACTGAACTGACTGGATACTGCCCCTATCATATCCCTTCCTGGCAGGTCAGGTCTTCTCACTTCTTTTTACAAATTGCTAAAACAATATTTGAGCCTGAGACTGTTCCCCAGATCATTCAGGCGGCAGTGGCCCAGCCAGGCTGTGAACCTGGGCTGTGTGATTCCACAGCTCACATGTCCTGTGTGCCTCCTTATTTTGGAGACATAGTGTTTTCTCATTCTTTCCTATATTCCCTAAGGTACTTAGCACAGTGGGATATGTGTAATAAGCACACGCACTCCTAGGAGGAGGCCTTTACCTCAACTCATAAGTTGACCATGGCCCACACTGAGCGCCAATCTTCTAAGATGATATAGGGTAGGGACCAGCAATTGTCACACAACTCATGCTACATTTCACTTCTAATGGAGCCTTGCAGTCCAGATGTTCTTTTGGTCCGGTGTGAAGAATCTAAGTATGTAAAGATTATGATCTAGATCCGTTATGGTCTATCCTGAAAGAAATTCACCAGTGGATTATTTCATAAGGATAAGAATCCATGTTCTCTGGTTTTCCTGAAATACGTCCAGAAAGCAAATATATCACTTATTTGCCAGTTTATATTGGAGTAATGTATTGGATTAAAATATGATCAATGCAGTTTGGTCATTGTGAGCAATCTAGCTGGACCTACTCTTCACCACACATTATTGTCACCTAAATATCACTCTAAACTTTCTTATGCCCAAGAGGAGACATGATCTTCAGTGTCAGGACAAAAGAAATGTGTGTTACTTCCTAGGAGCTAGAAGCTTCAGCATGACAAGAAAGATTTGAAACTCCTACAGGAATTTATTTAGTTCAAATCTTGTTTCTTGGGCTTATTTCACTGATGTGCTTTTCTCTGTTGGGGCTGATGATGTGTACCACACATAAGACATTTAGAAGTTTCAGAACCAAGAACAGAGCTCTCTATAAGATTTTAATATATTTTTACATTTTAAAACATCTATTTAAAATAACAGTTGAGTCTTCTGGACTTAACTGACCTGTGGAGTTCAATAAATAGACATGTTTTCCTCTAAAATACCTTTTGTCTCCTTGCTGTCAGTCACTACACATTCCTCTCCTATGAACAAAAGTTTTCTGAACAAGGAATTTGGTGGAAAGAGACTTTATTCCAAAGAATAGTTTGAAAACTGTAGCCTCCAGTACAAAATGAAGGAGTGTTCCAGAAAACAAAGGGAAAGATTGGGATGGTTTTTATGGTTTGGTGTTGTTTTTATCTTTTTATGTTAGATTTGGGAGGCACATGTGCAGCACACGTGATGCTGAGGTTTGGGGTACAAATGATCTCATCACCCAGGTACCATGCATAGTACCCAATAGTTATTTTTTAAACTCTTGCCCACCCTCCATCTGTCACCCCTTTAGTAGTCCTCAGTGTCTATTTGTTGCCTTCTTTATGTCCATGAGACCCTGATGTTTAGCTCCCACTTATAAGTGAGAGCATGCAATATTTAGTTTTCTGTTCCTGCATTAATTTGCTTAGGATAAAGGCCTCTAGCTGCATCCATGTTGCTGCAAAGGACATGATTTCTATTTCTTTTTATGGCTGTATAGTGTTCCACAGTGCACATGTACCACATATTCCTTATTCACTCCACCGCTGATGGGCATCTAGGTTGATTCTATGACTTTGTTACTGTGAGTTCCACTGAGACAAACATGTGAGGGCATATGTCTTTTTGGTAGAATGATTTGTTTTCTTTTGGATATATTCCCAGTAGTGGAATTGCTGGGTTAAATGGTAGTCGTGTTTGATGTTCTCTGAGAAATCTCCATTCTGTTTCCCACAGTGTCTGAACAAAGTCACATTCCCACCAACACTGTATTAGTGTTCTATTTTCTCCCCAGCCTCACAGGTCTTCTTGTATGTGCATGTCTACCTCCCTAGAAAGATTAGGTAAGTTTTCTTGAATTATTCTCTCAAATATATTTCCCAAGTTATTTGCATTTCCTCTTCTCTCAGAAATACCAATAATTTATAGGTCTGGTTCCTGCAATTATCCCATATTTGAAGACTTTTAAAATTATTTTTTTCTTTATTTTTGTCAGACTAGGTTAGTTCAAAAACTGGTTAGTTCAAAAATTCTTTCTTCTGCTTCGTCCAGTCTATTGACAAAGCTTTCTATTGTATTTTGAAATTCAGAAGCTCTGATTATTTATTTATTTTTGAGATAGAGTCTCTCTCTGTCACCCAGGCTGGAGTGCAGTGTCTCAAACTCAGCTCACTGCAACCTCCACCTCCTGGGTTCAAGTAGTTCTCCTGCCTCAGCCTCCCAAATAGCTGGGACTACAGGTGCATGCTGCTACACCTGGCTAATTTTTTGTATTTTAGTAGAGACGGGGTTTCACTATATTGCCTAGGCTGGTGGTGAACTCCTGAGCTCAGGCAATCCACCAGCCTCTGCCTCCCAAAATGTTGGGATTACAGGCATGAGCCACGGCACCTGGCCGACTTTTTTTTTTTTTAAGATGTTTATCTCTTCCTTCATTTCCTGGATTGCTTTAGCAATTTCTTTGTGCTGATTTTCAACTTTGTCTTGGATCTCATTGAGCTTCCTTGCAATCCATGCTTTGAATTCTTTGTCTGTCACTTTCAAGTTTCCATTTTGGTTAGGAATCAAACCTAACTAAATCTCCACCCATTCATGGAGAGCTAGTGCAATCCTTTGGTAGTGTCACTACATTCAGATATTTTATGGTTCCAGAATTATTTGACTGGTTTCTTCTCTTCTGGAGACATTGGCACTTCTAACTTTTGTAATTATTTCCATGCAGGTAGGATTTCTTCTTTTTCTTCTTTCTTTCCCTATAATAATAGTATTATTGTTTTTTTTTTCTTTCCTTTTCTCTTTCTACCCTCACCCCCCTTCCTAAGGGGGTGTGACTGTAGAGAATGTTTAGTAGAATCTTTTGTCTTTGCTTTTTTTTTTTTTTTGAGACCCAGTCTCACTCTGTTGCCCAGGCTGGAGTGCAGTGGCACAGTCTTGGCTCACTGCAACCTCTGCCTGCCAGATTCAAGTGATTCTCATGCCTCAGCCTCCCAGATAGCTGGGATTACAGGCACCTGCCATCACACCCAGCTAATTTTTTGTATTTTTAGTAGAGATAGGGTTTTACCATGTTGGCCAGGCTGGTCTTAAACTCTTGACCTCGTGATCCGCCAGCCTCAGCCTTCCAAAGTGCTGGGATTATAGGCATGAGCCACTGCACCTGGCTTTGGCTTTGCTTTTGTAGCCCCATCCAATCCTCTTGGTAGGTTTTATATTAGGCTGTACAGTTCAACCTATAGGGAAGGTTTGAGTTATAGAGCAGAAATTTTCTGCCTAGGTTCCCATTCAGGTCCATTTACGCAAATGAAGGTTTGAAACTTGCTTAATTCTGGTTGGTCAAGGCAACTGAGTTCCAATAATTTGATGCAGCTGAGTTCTAATTAGTTGATACAGACAAGCCCTGCCTGGTTCATACAGCTGAGCCCTGATTGGCTTAGGCAGGCAAGCTCTAATTGGTTGGTTCAGGTGAGCTCTGAAAGTTCCAAAGTTAAAAGGTGTAGATTTTGAGGGAATTCAAAGTACCTGTGTGACCGCTAGTAAACAAATGACTGCTTTGGCTGTATTTTAAGTTTAGACCCAGTTAGCCACTCAGGGTCCATTTTGCAGGATCGGAAGGATTGGCTGTTTCAGGTTCACATTTGTTCACACTCTTCTGCCTTTGACTATACCCAAGGCTCAGCAATCAATCATTAAGAATTTAGGATACAGTAATTTCTAATAAGGAAATAATACATATCCCATGGAATTGATTTGAAGGTGAAATTAGGTAGTTAACATGAAAATGCTTTGTAGAATTTTGAGTTCTATAAAAATTCTTTGTGTTATTGTTTTGTTATTACTACATCAATTTCAGGTATGACATTGTTTAGGTGACACAGGGTCTTTTTGTTTATTCTTTTATAAACCGACCATATTTTTCAATATCTCAATGGAAATGTATGATATTGTGAAGGTTGGGAATGAAACCATAGATGTTTCTTAACACCTATCACTTAACAATGCTTTTAGCAACTATTTTCTCATGTATTCCACTTTTCAGTTGTATTGAGGACCTACTTCCAGTTACATCCTTTACTTGAAGATTTAGCAAATATTTTCCAAACTTTAAATATTTTAGGCTTTGTGGGCCATATACTGTTTTTGTAGCTCCCCTTCCTCCTCCATTTCATCCACCTTTTTCTTCTTCTTCAAGAGTCCTTTCAAAATGTTAAGAATCATTCTTAGCTCACAGGTCATACAAAAAGATCTGTGGGCCATTTTTTGCCCAGCACTGATCTATTTCTTTACTGAGTAGAAAGCAAATCTTCGAGTAAATCACTTCTGTAAAGAAATTGGTCTCCCTAATCTTTTTCTTACTTTCCTACAAATTTTAATCAACATTGTATCTAGAGAAATCCTGTTAAAACTTAAGTCAGATTGTATCAGTCAAACCTCTATAATGGCTTGCTCAAAGCAAAAGCCAAAGTCCTGTAAATGCCTCCAAACCCCAGCAATCCATGCTCTCCATTTCCTTTCTGACATCATTTCCTTGTCCTCTCCACTCTGGTCCCTCTCTCCCTCACACGCTTATCCCCTTTCTGTTCCCTGAATACTCATGGACACTCTTGCCTCATGACCTTCCCATTTGGCTGTTTGCTATGCCTGTAATGCTCATTTCCAAGATATGCACATTATTGTTTCCTAGAACACCCTTAAGTTTCTTCTTAAATTTTACCTCCCCCAGAATTTCAAATTACAACCTACCTCCACCATCTAACACTCTTTATCTCCTTTCCCAGTTTTCTATTTCTTCCAAGCAATTGCCTGATATACTACTTATTTTTCCTATTTTTATTTACATATTTATGCATCTGTTTATAAGGTTATTTATTTTTTTGTCCTCCTCCAACTAGAAGGTGAGGATATTTATCTTTTTTTGTTTATGGCTATATTTCCTTAACATACCTGTAAAATATACCAAAGGATAGTACCTAGCATTTGGTACTGGATGAATAAATTATCTTGCATGAATAAATGTGTGCATGGATTAGTGAATGAATCCCCACAGTGTCTGAATTGAGGACTGGTGCGAAGAAGAAGGTAGCATGGTTGGAATAGGGTACTGCAAGAAGCAGTATTTGGAGTTCTCTTCCATGTATGTAAACATATAGGGTTTTGTTCATTTAGGTAATTTTAATGGGGAAGTAGTTCAAGATAGGAAGTCCCTCTGGTTCCCAGAAGCTACAAAGGCAAAACCACAGAACAATGTCAACCAAGCACATGTAACCTCACAACCAAAGGTCACCAAATATACACCAAAATAAGCCACCATCGGTAAAAATTTGGAGAAAAAACAAATACTTCTGATATTAAATATTTCAATATGGAATATTAAAAACAACTCTTATTAGACGTTAATAAATAGAAGTCATTACAAATTTAAAGAAGTGATAAGAACATAGTCAATCAGATACTAAAAGCAACCATGTACTATGTTTTGAAATGAAAATGTATTATTTGTCAAAGTAAAAACAATTCCTCAAGGACGTATGTAAACAACAGATTAGCACTGCACACTGAATAAAGTTAGTGGACAGAGAGCTAGATTAGAAAAAATCACACATGGCTATATTTCCTTAACATACCTGTAAAACATACCAAAGGATAGTACCTAGCATTTGGTACGGGATGAATAAATTATCTTGCATGAATAAATGTGTGCATGGATTAGTCAATGAATCCTCACAGTGTCTGAATTGAGGACTGGTGCGAAGAAGAAGGTAGCATGGTTGGAATAGGGTACTGCAAGAAGCAGTATTTGGAGTTCTCTTCTATGTATGTAAACATATAGGGTTTTGTTCATTTAGGTAATTTTAATGGGGACAATAAAATGGAGAACATGAAAAGAGGCCAATAAGTATGGAGGACAGAACCATGTTTCACCATATATCTAATCAGAGTTGTATAAAGAGAGAAAGGAGGAGAGGCAATATTTGAGGAGTATTTTTTCCAGAAAGAA
>CAUYLG010041033.1:0-57565 GCA_963573385.1 Cacajao melanocephalus | reverse complement strand
CTTAGGGCTCCTCCGCCTGGGAATCTCCTAGTCTGTGGGCAATAAAAATCCGTCTGGAAATGCGGCGTCCACTCACCCTCTGCGCTTTCACTGGGAGCTGCAATCCTGAGCTGTTCCTAATCGGCCATCTTGGATCGAATCAGAATTTCATGTTTATACAAAATCAGCCCATTCTGATACTCCGAGAGTCCATAATCATTTGAGGACTAAGAAGGAATTGTGTGGTGCAATTCTAACAGTCAGCCCAAAGAAAAGCAATATTTTTATTTACTCCAATATAAAACAAAGTGACACCTATATAAAAAGGGAAAACTATACCTAGTGGCATACATTTCTAACCCAAATTGATGCTATTCAACTGTGTCAGTGCAATATATATAGAAATGGTGGTATAGACAGATTACTTAGCTAGAAGAAATTATTTATTATATTTTTATATGCCTTTTTCCCCCAAATGTGATGATCTCTGAATACTTTTATATTTATATTTTATGGCATTTATATTTTTCCTAGCATTACTTAGCACTCACTTCTATGTAACAACATGAAAATGTGATGAAATTATTGTTTTGTGAGATGAGATAATGGTATATATTATTTAGGATAAATGAACAATAATTCAAATGAAAACTGTGTGTGTAAATACAAGTAACTTATAAATAACAGAAATATACTTTAAAAAAATTAGAAAATGCAATATTTTGGCCAAGTACAACGTATCTATTATAGTCAAGGTTGTTGTCAGCAGAAATATACATATATATTTCATTTTGCATTGAGTCATGTTTGACTTCGGCCTTCATGAAATTCTAAGTAGCAAAATTCATGACTTTCCTGTAGTAATTATTGAGACTTATTTTGCTCAATATTAATCTCGTAATACAATTATGCATATTCTCTGATCACTGTTTATTTTTGACCCCATCAAACAAATGTCCTTCATATACAATTGAATTATTCTCATTACTATTACTACTTAGAGATCTTACTGAAATCCGTCTCATAATGTAACAACAGTTTCACATAGCTAAACCCACACTTTGTTTAGTTTAAAATTACAGTAAATTTCTACCTCTTTCTAATGTAAAGAGACAATATACATTTTTTAGGTTTTCTTAATTAAAAATATATTGTCCAAGTTGCTCATGTAAATGTCAACAGTAATAAACTCAAACAAACAATGAATCATAATTTCTATATTTTATGCTTCTAGAATTTTCTGTTTAATTTGAATCAGATATCAAATAAGTCTAGAGGCAGGACATGGGAGCACTTATGGACATGAAGTAAAAGCAATATTTAGAAAACATAATGGAAAACATGATAAACATTTTACTTAGTAAATAACACTGTAAAAGTCACAAAAAGTGAGGAGCAAAAAACAAAAAGTAAACCTAACTCTAGTTTACAAAGGCTCCAAATATGACAGTTCAAGCCTGAGACAATTTTTTTTCAAAATGTTTACTATTCTCACCTACATTTCAATACTAAGAAAAAAACATAACTTGAATTTGGGATATATTTCTAAAATTATGTCAATATAATTCTCAAATTTTGATGAAATTATAAGAAAAGCAGAAAACTGTGTGTCTGAATAGCATATAACAGGTTATGTGAAACATCATAGCACGATACGCATTAAATTTTTAATGAACATCATGGAAAACCTATATTTTATGACACTTCTCACCCAAACAGGACTAATTCTTCAGAGTTTCACTCCAACTTTGTGTATATGTCTGAGACCAATCATAAAATCATTAAATTGTGACAGAGTGAATAAATGAACAATGAAGTGATCTCCTCACTTGAGAAATTACACACAATATGCCGAAAGAAATTTGACACATTCATAAAATCTAATTTAAAACAGGATCTGAGAGAAAGTTTCAAGAGTTTGCTGTTTGCACATAAGATTGTATGCTTGTTACTTTTCAGCAAGTCACATATCATAGGTTCATAGAGAAGTTTATGAAACTTTAACAAATGGAACAAAAAATAAATTATGTATGCATTGTTAGCTTTGCATAATTATAGGAGCACTGTATGGCCAAGAAAACACACAGACCTAATTTTCCTAGAAATAAAATAAATGTAAGCATAAAAGCTGTAGAATTTTATGCATTATTTTCTCTTCTCAATGATTCGGTCAAATATTGCTAATTATTCAGTAATATAAACAAAATAGAAACTTTAATTCTTACTACATATAGTAGAAACTGTTTTTCAAGTGTGCAGAATGAGACACACACAAGATATTGATAACTTTAAGAGTAAAAAATAAAAGTTGGAAATTAGTAATAATTGTCCAACATCAGGAGAATTAACAAATTATGTTTCATACATGAGATATTCTGGGAATCAGTTAATATCAAGAGACATGAATCTCACAAATATAAATATAAGCAAAGAAATAGGTGGCATAATAATATATACTAGATAATGTCATTACACAAACACACAATGCAATACTATTCTGAAATAATAAGAAATTAATTACTGATACATGCTGCAACATATATAAATGCCAGAACAATAACTAAGTGAAAGAAGCAATACACTAAGGCAACATACTACATGATTCCATGTGTGTAAAATTCTTAGTAAAGTAGACCAATGGCTGCCTTTATCATGTGGTTGTAATAGCAGACTGCAATCTCTAGTGAAGGAACTTAAGAGGATTATGGAAATGTTCTAAAACTGCATTTTGCTGGTAGTTAAATGAATCTGCATATTTACTAAAAGTTCTTGCATTACATTATATTACATATGCATGAACTTGCATTACATATGAATGAAATCAACTATATGCAAGTTATACTTTGGAAAATCTGTTAAAGGTAAACAAGATATAAAAGAATCCCCATAATATATGTCCATGTAATTGACATGTTATTGCTAAACTAATCAATGGCGTGTATCTTAACATTAAAAAAATTTCTAAACATACAAAAACATGATAATTGATTGGTCATTGTATTGGTTTCTTAGGTCTGCCATAACAAGTTATCATAAACTTGGTGGGTTAAAATAAGAGACATTAACTCTCTAACAGTTCTGGTAGTTAAAAATGTGGAATAAAGCTGTTGGCAATCAAGGTGTTGGCAAGGCCATGCTCCCTCTAAAGTAAGTCTCTGGAATAGAAGTCTTTTGGTCTCTTCCAGGTTCTGGTGACCCAGAGATTCCTTGGTTTATGGCAGCATAACTCAATTCTCTGACCTTAACTCCACATGGCTTCCTCTCTGTTTCTCTGTGTGAAGGCACCTCTTATAAGGATACCAGTTATCAGATTTAGGGCCCTCCATAATCTAATATGATCTCACTTTAACTAATTACATCTGCAAAATCCTATTTCCAAATAATGTAACATTCTGAGATTCTGGATGGATGTGGATTTGGGGAGGACATTCTTCAACCCACTAGAGCCCTGGTAAGAATATTGACTCCTTTAAAATTCAAGAATATTATATGAAATGCCCTAGGAAAACATTCAATAATCTTTTGCAAAAATGTTATAAAATAGCATGCTTTGGTTGTTTTAATAAGATTAATGTGATGTAGTGGTTTTCACTGTGGCGACTAGAGTTATTTAATTATTTTCCTAGGAATGACTAGTTTGCATTCTCATAGACATATTCCGCTAACTCAAAAATAAAATTTGGAAAGAAGAATGTCAATGGATCGATGCCAACACGTTAAATTATTGACTTGTTTTGTTTTTTGACCGAATAGTTTAATTTTCTCAGCAACTTGAGCCAATTTATCTCTGCTTGTAGCCATGGCCTCATGCTCTGCTGTAGAAAAGCATTTCTCACTTTTTCCACAGGAAATTAAAAGACATGCTGTGAATAATGGGTTCTTTAATTAAATATAGTCAGAGAAAAACCTCGTTCAACAAAGCAGTTTCTTTCCTGTCAAACTTCAAGTAGCTCCAAATTTGCTAACGTGTATAAAGATACTCCGAGAGTGGAATCAGTTATGCAGCGTTCAATAAGTTTGCTTGAAATAAAACTCCTGTTGAATGGACTATCACATACAACTATGAAAAATTATGCGCATATGCCATCCCTTAGGTAGGAGACAGATATGTCATCACTGTGGCAAATCCACCTCCAAATGTGTAATCCAAGTCTTGTTTCCAAATGTAAAGCTGCGCTTTCCTCCCAGTTTATGGTAATTGGATTTCTATCTACAGCTGAAGTTTTGATCTCGATAAAGTAATAACACCAAGTCATTTAAAGGAGAGTCCTGCCTTGCGTTTGTCAGTCCTTTTTGAACAATGTTACACCTTAAACCAAAAATTGTGCAGCTTCTCAGTATCTGACTACAAACCTTTTTAACATGTATTATATTTCTTAATATTGTCATCTTGAGCATATTCCAGGACAGCAATTAATTCTACTGTAGTTCCCTCAGCCCAGTTGCTCTCCAGGCCTGTCACCACTTACTGGATCTCCCCATGGATCTTGTTACCATATGGTATTATTCCATTTCAGGTTTTAAAATTCAAATATGCACCTCTTTTACTCACATACTTCTAGGAATTTCACCATGTTACTCACATCTCATTTTTTCTTCATGTATTCTATTAGATCTAGGTTCTTTTTTTCCCAGCACCTCCCACCCCAACTATTCAAAAACATTTGCTTAGAAAAATGAATTGCGTTAAAAAACAAAATGGTGGAGAGTTTTACATTATCATCAAATCAGTTATTTCTTTTCTTCAGCAAGCACAATTATAATATGTCAGGTAATTCTCTAGGAGTCAGGACTACAGTGATGAAAGAGAAGGAATATCCTTGCACTTACAGTTCTTACATTTTGGTAGAGAAGAAAGACAATAATCAAGATTAATATAGTATAACAATCAGTGCAAAAATTACAAGGATAACAAATTACATCAGGAGAGGGTATATAGAATATCTGGAAAACACGTAGCAGTTTTAGGTAGGGTGGGAAGGCAAGTCTTTCCAGGGAAGTCTTTTCATATGGAAGGTCACTTTGCAAAATAACTGCAGGAAGTAAGGGAGCCTCTTGTGCTTACATAGATGAAAGTTATTGAAAAGGAATGAGTGCATGGAGAACTGTGCCTTGTAAATAATATCCAGTAAGTTTCCCATCACGTTTTGGCATGATAATGATAGAAAGAATACACTCAAACTTTTCAGAAAAATAAGTGGTGTACTTATGAAGGAAAAGCAAAAGAAAAATCTTAATAGACTATACAATGTTTGAAATTCTTGCTGAATTTTCCTTATTTTAGTTGTTCTTGTTTGTTGTGCTTTCTTTGTGTATGTTTTCCACCTAGTCCATGTCTTTTATGCTGTTGGTTTTCTTCAATAGCCTTGAGACCCTTATAAAATATTTTCCCTGAATTTATGAGCTGGCATTGTGGGCAGTGTACTTGGGCAGCATTTGCTGATGGCTGACTGCATCTTTGGATGAGTAAGGAGTATTATTTAGAAGGGTTTGATCACCTTACCTTCATTCAATGCCAAATAAGGAAGACTTAATTGTGGTTACTGTGACCATCATTAAAAAATTCGATAAATCATTTTGAAATGTTTTCCCTTATTTAAGCCTAAAGACAAATCATGCAAATCCCAGGTATGTGTATATGTGGGGTGTGTGTGTGTGTGTGTGTGTGTGTTTGCATGCATGTCAGGGAGAGGAAGATAAAGGAGAATTGTACAGACGTTGTACAGCCAAATTTGTAACTACATACTTTTTTCTCTGGACATCTCTGAAGAGTTTCTCAGAGAGAATCAAGTCTACAATTTCTCAGTGTTTTCTGAAATGTGGCTATCTCTCTTCCATTCTGTTCCTTTATATATTTGTATCATCTTTTCTTGTTCCTAAAATTTTGTCAAAATCTTTAAACCACAGATCACTTCCAAATCAATTGTTTCCAAGAGGATTGAAATTTACTCTCCTTCTTACATTTCTGCTGTCATTTATATGAATTGTCAGAGGATGACTGTTCTGAACACTTTCTGTTTACCCTGTTGTTGGTGAAGAAGGAATCCCTCATTATCAATAGTACAAGGCAGCTGAACACAGGACACTTGACAATGAACAGATGCAGTTAGCAGCAGATTATTAGTCACAGCCCAAGAAAGGAGAATGCCACATGCAACGCAAGGCTACACTCAGGACACAGTGCAACAGGAGAGGATGTGAGAGGCAGGTTTTGTATTAATAGGAAGGTGGGGTGCCACCTGGTTCCCCCGGGGGTTCTAACTAACTGGTCTGAATAGGATCTTGTACTGGCAGGAACGTTGAGGACCAAGTTGGGTGCAGGTGGTTCAGCTGCAAGTGGACCTAGCTGCTTCTGGAGCCTTTCCTGCTGAGTGGGAGGGCATGTTTGATAAGAAAAAAGGTTGTAGCACTAAGACTTTGGAGCTCTCAGAGGTTCAGACATCAAAGGGAGCACATGGAAGGTTGGGTCTTGCCATGCAGAGATGATCTATTTACTACCTTGGATAGAACCTTACCATTTTTTTCAATTTGTACAGACCCATAGAAGAGTTTGTAGTGCTTGATTATATTGTACTGTTTTATCATTTTTACTGTATGTACTTATGAGTATATCTGCCTGTTCTTTCTCTCTTTATTCTTATAGATTTTTCTTCAAAATTACCTACTCATGTTCTGTTGTGACAAGGTACTTCTACGTCTATACCTGAACATCTTCGTCTCATCCTCTCTATCTTCTGAATGCTCTATTTCCTTCCAAATATCTTCTGAATAGTTTTGTACTTCCATGTTTTGCTGTTTTTTTCTTCATTCTACTCATTCTTTAGAGTGATTACTCTCTTTCTTTCTTGTTTCAATTAACAACCAGGGCTGATAATTCTTCATTCTCAATCCTGACTCTTCACAAAGTTACACTCCGTGTATTTTAGACATTTATAATTTCCTTTCTCACAGGCAACTCAAAACCAACATTTATGAAACTTAAGCTATTATATTTTAAACAGTATTGGTCTGAGGAGTCTAACTCCTGAATAAAAATCTACTCACTATTTACCATGTGTGACCATAGATGGTTACAAAGGCTTTACCTGGCAGGCCTCTCAGTGGAAGCTGCCCTTCCCACAGTAGGCTTGGTGCCCAGCCAGGGGATGGCAGAAAAGGACTCAGGCCAGGCTGCTCTGGACCATCATGTTCTTCCTCCATTTGCATTCCAAGCCCAGGCACCTTCATTCTTAGGTGTCTTTATCTGAGGTTTTAGGTGGAGGCCTTCTTCAAGTACCTCCACTAAGGCCTCCTTACTGGAGGAAGGACAGGGAAAACATGAAGACAATTTCTACACTTTGATTTTGTATCTAGTACTTTTCCACTCCTGACTCTCCCCTGCATCATCATTCTAGGGTCCATACAATGGCAGGAGCCTTTTGTTCAGGTTCCCTAAACTGAAGGGACCTCCTTGGCCATGCTGACCCTTCACTGAAGCACAACTCTATGAGTTAAAATGAAACGGATTTTTATCAGTGCTTTCTCCAGTTTTAGCTTCTTCCACTGTAGGAAATGACTAAAGCTTAATTCTTTTTTTTTTTTTTTGAGACTTAGTATTGCTTTGTCGCCCAGGCTGGAGTACAGTGGCATGATCTTGGCTCACTGCAACCTCCACCTGTCCAATTCAAGCAACTTTCCTGCCTCAGCCTCCCAAGTAGCTGGACCTATAGGCGCATACCACCATGTCTGGCTAATTTTTGTATTTTTGGTAGAGACAGGGTTTCACCGCTGGCCAGGCTGGTCTCCAACTCCAGACCTCATGATCCGCCTGCCTTGGCCTCCCAAAGTGCTGGGATTACAGGTGTAAGCCACTACACCTGGCCAGCTTAATTCTTTTATGCTTGGCTTTTTGCTTTAACAGGCTATGCTGATATTTGTCATTTGTCAGCTTAGCTCTCTCCCCATCAGCTGGGCTCCTGACAGTCCCCTAGACTCTTTACTACATTTTATGCAGCATCATATATTTTCACCATAGTTAGTATACCAGGAGATTTATTTGACTTGCCCCAAATGTTTACTACCCACTACAATAGTTCAAGTTATGTCCACTTGGCTTCTTAAATATTGTAATTCTATATTAAATTCAACCTTTCCTTTTGAACACTTCTAGTATCACCTAAATCCAGCCTTCATTTTTAATTCCTGGCTTCCTGAAAAGAAATAATAAATATACCCAGAGTTACCTACAAATCTGTCTATGTTGCTACCATGGTGACAAATTCAACACCTAGACCCTGAAATATATGATCTCACCCTACGAAATCACTGCAGTTGTATGAAATCTTAGCTTATCATTATGGTTTGAACATTTTTACTTTTCCTGCCTCATAACTCACCAGTCTCTTCTATTTACATTATTTTCCAAAAGGACTAAACTTCTTCTATAGCCAAAGTGTCTTAATTTTTTAAATTGTTTATTTACTTACTTAATTTTACTTCTGTGGTTTTACTCATGCTATTACAATTGCTTAAAATACTTTACTTACCCTTTTTTAAACAAATTGAAAAATATTTTTATGAATACATACTAGGTGTAATATATTCATGGGATACATGAGATATTGTGATACAAGCATACTAATCGCAATAATCATATCAATCATATCAGGGCAAATGGAGTATCCATCACGGCAAGCATTTATTATTTCTTTGTGTTTCAAATATTACAATTATACACTCACTTTAAACTGTACATGAAATTATTGTTGACTGTAGTCACCCTGCTGTGCTATCAAATTCCAAATCTTATTCCATCTAATTAATTGACTCTTTACTATAAATACATCATCTCATTTCTCAAATCCAGCAAGGAAATGTTTGTGTGTGTGTGTGTGTGTGTGTGGGTGTGTTTAAAACAAACCAGCATTAATTACCAGCAAGAAACTCATAGTGCACGGAAAAACATACTGGCAGAAGGATCAGCAAAATTGCAGAAGGGACCCACTCAGCACAGGAAAGAGTCGAGAGACGGGAATGAATGTCAGAAGCTACCAGACGGTGGAAGGAGCAAAGAACAGATGTTTCCTTTAAGCCTCTTGAGGGGAAGGGGGTGGGGGTAGAACCCTGCAAACACCTTGATTTCTGCCCAGTGAAACTTATTTCAAAGTTTTGGCCTTCAATACTGTGAGAAAATAAATTTCTGTTTTTTTAAGCCATTAAGTTTATGGTTACTTACTATAGCAGCCATGGGAAAATAATGTAGATTTATTGGTCAAATTCAGCCAATTGCCTATTTTTGTACAGTAAAAAATTCTGAGTGTTTTAAATACTTTAAATGGCTGAAAAAATCAAACAGACAATAATATTATCTGACACATGAAAACTGCATGAAATTCAAATTCTTTTGTCCTCAAATAAAGTTTTATTGGAATATACCCAGGCTCCTTTATACATTGTCTATAGCAGATTTGATCCTAAATAGTAGAGCTTTGTAGTTGTTGCAGAGACAGTGTGGCCTGCAAGGCTGATGATAAATGCTCTCTGGTCTTTCACAGAAATGATTTGCTGTCCCTTATACTGGAATATCTTACAATTACCATGTTTTATGTTTGTCTTTTCATTGAATCATGAATTACTCGAGGACCAAAATTTTACACATAGTCCAAGTTAAACAAATATTTAAAGACTCAGAAAACTTTTTGTTATCTCTGAACAATAAAATAATTGCATTCTAATGTCAAATATTAAAGTATCTATGAATTACATGGTTACAGTTTTCTTAATTTCAAAGCCTTCATATTTTTACCATATTCTAAATGATGACAGGAATTTAGAATGATGAAGTTATTTGGACTAACACATCTAATATCATACTGTATAGAATCAAGATGCCTTCCAATAGATGAATTTGGGGATTATTAAAAATGTTATAAGGTTGGTAATGACAAAATAAACAGAAACAAAAGAATAAAAGTGAGAAAAGTTTAAAAGATGTCATCAATAATATAAGTTGTGTAGCTTCCTATAAGATGTTTATTAAGATAACAAATAAATTATATTTAAGGACCAAAATTTTTAGTAAACATTGATTTTTAATTTGAATGCAGGATACTTGAAACTTAAATATTTAGATTTTAAAATATGGCAGATACATGCTAATTAAATATAAAAGCACATAAAATATTAACCAACATACAATGTTATGGTTTAATATATGATGGAAGAGTTCAAAGTTTTATATTCTTCTGTAATTCATGTTTTATTGCTAATTGACTTTTCCTAAATGACAAACTTGTAATTGGTAGTTACTGAGGCACATAGTCTCAAAGGTTGTGACACCCCAGAGAACGCTGAGTGAGAAAACTTTTTCATAAGATATAGTTATTTCTGAAGTCAGCATAAAACCAAGCTTTGTACTTTATCAACTTCTGAAGTTTAAAGGTTATGCTAATACAAAATGGATATTCATTTTTATAAAAGACTTCAAAAGAGGAAAAAAGTCAAACACTGCTCTATAGAAAGAAATGAAGAGGAACTGGAAAATTTTAAATTAATAGCATCTTACTAGTTTCTAAGTTTAAAATTGACATTAAACTGTTGAGCATAGAGAACTATAAAATAATTTTGTTGTTCATTTTCTCATGTGGTGAAGTGGCCTTTGGACAATTCCATAGGGGAATATGTATTAAACTCTCTCAATTCATTTCATATTTATTACCTCTTCTTTTACAAGAATACAAAGTATTCTCCTGTTACTGGAAACATGAATTATGTTTGTACTTTAAAAGAGAAGGAGGAATTTTCTGCCATTAATTAAGGATCACACTTTTTTTAGGCATAAATCTATGTGTTCAATACCAATGGTTAATCAGGTTTGGAAAGGTGTAACTAAGAGGCTAGAAAAGGTATTAATAATGGCCCATTCATTTTTCTACTTAAAGCACTTTTTATTTTCGCTCCTCTCTTTATCCTATTTTCTTTACTCACAGTTAATTTATACAAAACTAAATGTGTATTTCCCAAGAAACATGTGTGACCACAATTGACATGTTACTAACCAGTCTCAATGATACTTTTTCAGATGACAGTAGGACCACAGCTTATTGTGGGAAAGAGGCACATATTAAATATTCAGAATAGAATATACTTTTTAATTAAAAAATATAAATAGCAGTAGATTTTAACTATCTGTCAAATTGTATAGTACAATGGTTCACTGTTACAGAAATGAGACAATCTGATTTAAATCTTAGTGAAAACATTTTTAGCTTTGTGGTCAAGAAAAAGATGTATGATATCTGATCTTCTGATTCTTCACTGAATTCTCAATCTATTTTACAAACAATGTACAAGTACATGCATCATAGCATTATTAGAAAGATTAACATTAAATAAGCCCTTTATTCATTGCCACAGTAATTTGAGATTTTATTTACATGAAAAACAGTTGTCACCAAAATTGTTATATTTTGTCATTGTTTTTGAGGGGAATAGAAAACTATCAACATTTTATTTTTCTGCTGATTATGTTGTGCTTTAAGAAAAATAATGTGACTAAATTTAGACTAAATGATCCTATCTAAACTATTTTGTCATTTTTAATAATAAATGGTTAATAATGAATGCTATTGAGGATGAAATACAATTTCAACTTAATATTCTTGACTTCTCAGGGAGGAGGATAATCATTTTATAAAAATAAAGTTCACATTTGAACCATTAAAAATCAATTATTTCACAAATCTATGCTCTTTCTTACAAATAATGGGAGACAAAGGTCACAGGCAAAGTTTGTAACTTTCACACTACAAAAACAAAAGTAAAATACAGCTATTCTACTCTTGGCCATGAAGAGGCATTCAGAATCTCATTCCAGAGCTTCTGACTGTTACATAGTTGCCAACTAAAATTTATGTAGGTACATTATTGATTACATATATACTGATTTATATGTCTATACAGATATATGTGTGTGTGTGTGCATATATGTGCATCTATACACATAGCAGCATTAGCAGATGAAGTTATATTGTTTATTTCAGGTCCCTTAATATAATGTAGCCTATTTTCAAATGTTCTCAGTGAGGAAACATAGGATAATAAATAGATGATACATTTAATTTGGCAAAGACACATCTAATTTCAAACTCTTATAAGCTTTGTAAATGTTATATAATTTGGTGCAAATTATTTGATTTACTTGATCTTTGTTCCCTCATCTACAAAATGGAGATAATAAAGTCTAATGTAAAATGTTTGTCTAAGCCTTAAATGAAATATAATAGAAAAGTGGCTCATCTAAAATAAGAACTCAAAAACTTACATTTTTTGTATCAAATATGAGATTATTAAGTGGTAGGAATTGCTCAAACCTGAAATCGCTTGTGTATATTAACAGAAAAGCATCAACTTTCAAAAGGAGCACAAAGAATGGAGTTGTATTATTAAATGCAGAAAAATTGACATGTCAGCACAGCAATGTTAAGGAGAGTGAAATAACAAGACAGCTTAATCATGTTATTTTTTTTATCATGTTTATACATTATCTTATTTTTATCATAAAGGAATTAAATTGAGGGAAGCTAAGAATATGGCAACCCTCTTAGGGAGCAGACATGAAGATCTTGTTGAGAGAACATTGCTCAGACTCCACTCTGTTGATCTGGAAATGGGACCCAACCACCTTACGGTGTATTATGACACTATAATAAGAAAGAGATATATAGAAATAAGTTAGTTCATGATTAGCACCACCACTGATATAATTAGCTCCACAATAATGGAATTTCTGGGGGAAAAAAAAGAAATACACCGGGTGGATTTATCTTCGGAGAAAAAATGGGGCTATCAAAGGGCTGACTCTGAATTAAGTACAAAAGGAGTAGCCAGAACTTCTCTGAGGATTCCAATTATGTGGCTACTCCTAATAACTTTTATTTAATATGTTTAGGTAAAAAATTGTTTCCATAACTCTGTTTTCTGGCAGGTTCTAAATCTTACCATAAATTTTTAGAGGGGAAAAAAATTTTAGGAAACAATTGAAGCACATTATCCCGAGTCCTTACTTTTAAAGAGTGCCCAGAAAATAAAACACTTGTAAATATGCTGATCTGGGGGCTACCCCTACCTTTAATAATACCCAGAGGGTCAGGCCTATCAGCGTAGGCAGGAGAGGAAGGATTCTCCCACTAATAACAGTAGCATCAATGCCACCTCCTTGATATAAGAGTTATCTGTGAATTAACAAATCTAATCCTTTTTATTAGGTAAAGCAACTGAGATTTTAAAAGATTAAATCATTTGTTTAAGTTGCATACAGTAAGTAATGAATGGGTCTACATCACAGGTACAAGTTGTGGAACACATTGTATCTGTTTGTGAAAATGCACTTTAATTTGTTCAAAATACTTAGTACCTTGCAAAAATAAAATAGTATTTTCATTGTTCAAATAAAACCTATGAAGTCTCTTAGTGTATTAATAATAAAACAGAGATCTGAAAATATTTCAGATCTGCAGAGAATTAAAAAATATATATTTTTTCTCTACCCAGCTTGAAAAAATTAAAATACACACACACACACACACACACACACATATATATATATATATTCCAACTCATAAATGTTTTAATACATGAATTCTAAAAGCCATTTTTGGCAAGGTACTGGATTAACCATTTGAAACACAATTCTCATCTTCCCAAATATTTTTTCCTTTAATCTATTTTAATATAAAGATTAGGCTTGTAAAATTCCTTTAGGAAGACATATAATTACTTCTCATCTTCTTGTTCTACAATTAACACCATTTTCCACTGAAGTGAACCATACCTGCAAGCAATGAATATCATCAGGAGATTTTGATAATTAACCTACAATTTTAGCTATTAAAAAGGTTTCAGGAATTGTCTTTTTGAAATATTTGCTACATGACTATAATTTATTTACTTTAAAAATGTCCCAATTTTAGCACCTTAACATACAACATCTCATATAAGCTACATTGACTTAGCTTTCTCATATCATCTTACAACGTTTTAAGAAATGTAGGATGGAATGCAAGTAATTATTACAGTGCAGAGAAGTTTCTCTACAGGGGTAGCTACTGTTAATACTCTTTAGCCAAAACCACTCAGTACACAGCTATAGTTAAAAAAAAAAAAAAAAAGGATTTATTACTCTTTGAACTGAGAATGACTGGTTACTATGGGGAAATGATGGGTATCACAGTAAGAAAGATAAAAAAATCACTGGTCATTACAGAATTGCAAATCAAAACCACATTGAGATACCATCTCATGCCAGTTAGAATGGTGATCATTAAAAAATCTGGAGACAGATGCTAGAGAGGGTGTGGAGAAATAGGAACACTTTTACACTGTTAGTGGGAGTGTAAATTAGCTCAACCATTGTGTGGCGATTCCTCACTGTCTTTTGAAATAGAAATTCCTTTTGACCCAGCAATCTCATTACTGTGTATATATCCAAAGGATTATAAATCATTCCATTATAAGGACATGTGCACACAAATGTTCATTGCAGCACTGTTTACAATAGCAAAGACTTGGAACCAACTCAAATGCTCATCGATGATAGACTGGACAGGGAAAATGTGGCACATATACACCATGGAATACTATGCAGCCATAAAAAATGATGAATTCATGTCCTTTGTAGGGACACGAATGGATGAACCTGGAAACCATCATTTTCAGCAAACTGACACAAGAACAGAAAATCAAACACCGCATGTTCTCACTCATAGGCGGGTGTTGAGCAATGAGAACACATGGACACAGGGAAAGGAGCCTCACACACTGAGATCTGTGGGGCGGGGGGGGACTAGGGGAGGGACAGTGCGGGGTAGGGAGTTGGGGAAGGATAACATGGGGAGAAATGCCAGATATAGGTGAAGGGGATGGAGGCAGCAAACCACATTGCCATGTATGTACCTATGCAACAATCCAGCATGTTCTTCACATGTACCCCAGAACCTAAAGTGCAGTAAAATATAAATAAATAAATAAACAAAAATAAATAATTTTTTTTTAGGATTGGGACTTAGCTTGGGTGATTTGGCAGAAGGTATAAGGAAGCAAGGTTTGGTGCTTTTTACGCATTTCCAAACAAGAAGTTCACATTGATTTTAATACACTGGTTGATGTAAAAAGAAAGCAGGGCAATTTTATGATTAGGTAAAAAGGAAGTAGCTGTCACTAGTTTAGCAAAAGAAGGAAAATATTGTTTCTTTGTGGGCTGAGAAGCATCCTAGGTTTTGTTCTGCTTAAACAAATTTGTGAAGTAGCCTTGCTTTGTCTCATTGTATCATGGATTTGAGATTGGTCTGAGGTTGAAATTCTGTAAAATTGTTACATAAGAGAATAACGTGGCCTACAATGAGTGCTGGGTCACCTTCTGAATGTCAAGACATGCTCTTTGTTCTCTTAGTCACTGTGCATACCATAAGGATAATGATTAAGAAAAATGTCTACAAGATATTGTTAAAAAATTAAAATATTAATTTTTAATCATTCATTTCCTTAGATCAATATTTCTTTCCTAATTCTTCAAATGACTTGAGAATGCTTTTCAAAAATGGTACTTGATATAAATTAATAGGAGAAAAATATAATTTAAATTAGATTTTTCTGGCAGCAGAGACAGAAATCAAAGTAAATTCAATTATATATTTTCATGATGTAAAAGAAACAACATTGTGCTGATTATCTTTTGGTTTTCTCTTTGCGGCTATTCCTTATCCTTGCTCACCCTTCTCCTTGTTCCCAGGATGCTGGCTAGATTGTTGCTCTCTGTCTTCCAGGTAGTAGCTGCCAATAGGCATTCCCAGAAGGAGATCAAATAGGAGGGAATAGAGTGACATCAGGGTAAATGTTAGCCATTATTTTCTTTATGTCCTGGATGTGTCCCTGGACCAAAACAGCTCCTGGCTGGCGGCCTCCCCATGCAGCTCTTTTTCTAGATTCTCCTATCTTCTTTCACCCTTGGCCCCTTTTGGCCCACACTGTAAAGCCACTTATTTTTACCAGCCAGAGGGCATTGCACTATTTATTGTGGATTCACTGCACCTTGCTTGTTTCTGTGTATCTCTTTTACTCATTAAACTCTTCGCAAAGTATCCCTTTTTACATTGCTAACAGTTTTTTCTATAGTGTACTCATATTATTTATAACCTATTTTGAAATAAAAGTATCACATTGATTTTGATACATTGGTTGATGTAAATATATTTCCCTATAAGGCTTTTGCTAATATTCTCCACAAGCAATGTGGGGGATTCCATATTGCGGCCAAATTGGTATTTTGAAATAATTTGTTTAAAATGCCTATTATTTATATTATATGCCAATTCTGATAACGAATCTATTTGTATTTTCACCTCGATCTGGACGATGGTGTTTAATATTTCCCAAATAATCATGATGTCGTGAAAAACTTATGACTTGCCTGGGAGCATCCTGGCTTATACTCATGGTCCCTTTTACCTCCAGTTTAATATATATTAAATGTTTTTGTTTTTAAGAAATGTTTTATTTATATTTTCATTAACACAAGCTGGAGGATTTGCTATGCCTTCCAATTTTTCTTTCAGTTTCTAATAAAGTATCATGTGGCTGCATGTGAAACAAAGATTTACTACAATAATACATCACTAAACCTGAGGCGAAGGAGAACAAACCTGTCTTTCTTTTATTGACCTCACCCAGAAGCTAACATCTTTCCCAGAAGCCATCATAGCTAACATCTCCTCTGCATGGGTAGACTTGACAGGTGCTCACTGATAAAACACAAGCCTGCAGGGAAAGCTAACTACTCACGCTTGTTGGCAGGGGTCACAGAAGTAGAATGCTGCTTTCTCTGTCAGGAATCTGGTTTCAGTTTCATTAAAAAACAGAGCATGGCAGGAAAGAGGATTAAAATTAACAAAACCCAGAAGAAATGAATAAGATAGCAATTCATGCCCACAACTAATACATATATTCAATTTTTCAGAAGCAAAGTTTATAATTCCTTGGATAAAAACCTGCTCCATACCTTGTGAGAAGGAAAGAGGTGTCCAGTTTCTAGTCAGTGAGGTCAATGAAAACTTAGGAAAATTACAGACACAAATTAGGCAAATTTGGGCGGGAAATCATAGTGGAACAGCATTATGTGGCACACATAGAGTATTCTCCAAAGGTTTAAAACAGTAGTTTAGTCTTTTATTGAATAATACAAAGCTAAACCTATTTATATAATTTATCATTTCATTGTATTCTTTTTAGGCCATAATTATATTTATCAGCAAAAAGCTCAAAGAGTTTAATTAAAAACTAATAAAGATTAATATAACACTTAACTACAGGCTTTCATTTTCTTTGGACGTTTTTCAGGAATTTGTAATTAGAAACAAAATATTTGAGGAAGTTATTCATGTTAGGGTTTGTACTAATAATCCTGACAAGATGAAAACCAAGTAGCACCAAACTAATTAAGAAATGTCACCATTTCTTTCAAAAGTAAAAAAAAAAAGTATTTAAAGAAAATGTGCACAAAAGTATTGCTTTCCCAGGTGCAATTGTAGATGGTGCATTTCTATTTCTGTGAATACTGCTACATCATTTTCTTCATAGCTTGCTTGTGTCCCTGGACCAAAATAAACAGCTCCTGACTGGCAGCTTCCCCATGCAGCTCTTTTTCTGGATTTCTCTATCTTCTTCTACCCTTGGCCCCTTTTGGCCTGCACTTCAAAGACACCTAGCACAGAAATAGAATAGCTATCTCAATGTGACTTTGATTTGCATTTCTCTAATGCCCAGTGATGATGAGCTTTTTTTTCATATGTTTGTTGGCTGCATAAATGTCTTCTTTTGAAAAGTGTCTGTTCATATCCCTTGCCCACTTTTTGATGAAATTGTTTGTTTTTTTCTTGTAAATTTGTTTAAGTTCTCCATAGATTCTTTTGGATAGGGATATTAGCCCTTTCCCATTCTGTTGGTTGCCGGTTCACTCTACTGATAGTTTATTCTGCTGTGCAGTAGCTCTTAAGTTTAATTAGATCCCATTTGTCTATTTTGGCTTTTGTTGCCATTGCTTTCGGTGATTTAGTCGTGAAGTCCTTGCCTATGCCTATGTCCTGAATGGTATTGCCTAGGTTTTCTTCTAGAGCTTTTATGATGTTAGGCCTAATGTTTAAATCTTTAATCCATCTGGAATTAATTTTTGTATAAAGTATAAGGAAGGGATTCAGTTTCAGTTTTGTGCATATGGCTAGCCAGTTTTCCCAACACCATTTATTAAATAGGGAATCCTTTCGCTATTGCTTCTTTTTGTCAGGTTTGTCAAAGATCAGATGGTTGTAGTTGTGTGGCATTATTTCTGAGGCCTCTGTTCTGTTCCATTGGTCTATATCTCTGTTTTGGTAACACTACCATGCTGTTTTGATTACAGTTGCCTTGTAACATAGTTTGAAGTCAGGAAGTGCGATGCCTCCCGCTACTTTTTTTTTTTTGGCTTTGGATGGTCTTGGCTATGCAGGCTTTTTCTTGGATCCATATGAAGTTTAAGCCACATTGAGATACCACCTCATGCCAGTTAGAATGGCGATCATTAAAAAATCTGGAGACAACAGATGCTGGAGAGGATGTGGAGAAAAATGAATGCTTTTACACTATTGATGAGAATGTAAATTAAATCAACTATTGTGGAAGAAAGACAATGAGGCAATTCCTCAAGGATCCAGAAATAGAGACTCCATTTGACCCAGCAATTCCATTACTGGGTATATATATCCAAAGGATTATAAATCATTCTATTATAAAGACACATTCACATATATGTTTATTGTGGCACTGTTCACAATACCAAAGACTTGGAACCAACCCAAATACCCATCAATGATAGATGGGATTAAAAAAAATGTGGCACATATACACCATGGAATATTATGCAGCCATAAAAATGGATGAGTTCATGTCCTTTGCAGGGACATGAATGAATCTGGAAACTATCATTCTCAGCAAATTGACCCAAGAACAGAAAAACAAACACCACATGGTCTCACTCATAAGTGGATGTTGAACAATGAGAACACACGGACACAGGGAGGGGAACATCACACACTGGGGCCTGGGGGGGTGGGGGTCTAGGGGAGGAATAGCAGGGGTTGGGGATTGGGCAGGCATAGCATTAGGAGAAATACCTAATGTAGATGATGGCGTGATGGATGCAGCAAACCACCATCATGGCATATGTATACCTATGTAACAAACCTGCATGTCTGCACATGTACCCCAGAACTTAAAGTATAATAAATTTAAAAAATGGATGTGGGTAAAAAAATCTGGAGGCAAATGCCTTAGAGATAATGCATGCTCAAGGAATCAGGAACATTTATAAACTGACAAATTATCAATAATTTAGTTGAAACTAATAAAAATAGAAAAACTAAAGAGAAAAATTTAAAAAAAAAGAAATAGAATAGCTATCATGCTATATGTGGTTAGAAATAATTTTATCTAAAACATAAAATTATACTTCCACATTCATATTGCTAATTTTTTCAAGTGTTTTGTACATATATTCAAAGCAAAACAATAATTTTGTATTGACTTTATTATCAGAAACCTTCCACAAATAATGTCTTCGGTTTTACATCAATATTATCAGAGAATTCAGAGTGAAAATCAGTAAGAATAATTCCAATAAATGTTTTGAATTTTTAACTTGATTCATTAAATCAAAGTCAAATTTTTGAACATTCATTTTGTCAAAGTAGAAAATCTTCATTATTATAAGTGTACTTTACATTCACTTACTATTTTAATAATGTATACCAAATTATTTTTGAATATTAATAAAAATTTTTGTATAGTGGTATTAAAAACAACAGCAATAACCACCTAGACTTTTATTAAATTAATAGATATATGGGGTAGAAATGTACTTGAAATTGATCATAAAGAGCCCTGAGTCCATATTTACATCTAAAATTTGATTTTTCTATTTTATAATTTAAAATAGAAACTTCTGAAAATTTATTAATATATATTAATCATAATATAATGCATATTATATTATGTATATTATTAATATGTAACATATAAATGAACATTTTATGTATTATACATGAATATATAATGTACATATTATACATGAATACAAATGTATATACTTCATACACAATTTGTATATAATAATGTATAAATATTCACACACATGCATATTTAAAACACATATAAATAATTAAAATGAAAAAGCTGATGTTGACAACACAAACCCATTTCAGCAGTGTGTACCTGGCATGAGAGTAACCTATGGATGAACAGAACTACAAAAGATGAATAAAATATTTAAAAATCACTGAAGGCATTTATAAAACGACAAAGTCTGCCAGAACTGAGGAGCCACAATCCTATAGGGCAGGGTCATGCATTGAGGTGAGCTCTGCATTTACTGCTGCTTTTTCCTTTTGAGCCTTTATTCAATTCTAGGTGCAGCACATAGGGCAAACCAAGAACAGTAATCCAGGACTTGCAGTATTCCCTTAGCTGAGAAAACAATCACCAAAATGTATGACTTCCAAACATCCAAGAATGCAGGGCAATATCCTAAGAGAAAAGAAAACCAGAGAGAAATGACCCACACAGTCTGAGTACAGTATTGCTGCAAGACATTACTCAGCTTTTACACTGTTTGAGTACAGGTGATGACTCAGGTAAAGAAAGCATAAACATGGCTGCTCAGAAACTGCAAAGCACATCACAGATGCAACAGCATCACAGCTCAGGAGAGACAAATACAGACTTTAGGAATCCCTCAACAGAAAAGAAAGGACCATTGTACATACCCTAAGATTTCACTCCAGAGACCTGAAAAGGTTAAACTCTAGATGTAAGCACAAACCAGGCCTGTATTTCTTGTTCTGTGTAAGGTGGTGAAAATAGGTAGATCTTCTGCAGATAAAAATAATACCATGTACACACTATATAATTTTCATATATAAGTTTAGAGAATTTAATTTAAAAACGAAGAGTGTTTAGAAAGAGGATGAAATGATCAAAAACCAGAAGAAAGGCATAAGATACTGATTCCTACCCACAACCAATAAAGATATTGGAGTTATCAGAGACAAAGTTTGAAATTACTGAGATTTAAATGTTCAAGAATATTGACAAAAATGTAATCTCAGCAAAAAATATAAAAATAAAAATCAATCAGATGAGAGGTTTAGAACTGAATAATTCAATAATAAATTATAAATTTAATAGATTGGTTTAAAAACAGTGTAGTCACAGATTAAAAGAGAACAAATAAACAGGAAGTTAGAGCAAGATAAACTGTCCGAACTGATGCATCCAAAATATATTTAAAATACACAATAGTATTTAAAAGACATACAATTCATGATGATAAACTCTACTGAAGTTCCCAAAGGAAGAAAGAAAGGTGAGTCAGAAGCAATGTTTAAAAAAATAAAACTGGACAACAATTTTCTAAAACCTAATGTGAATCTACAACTTTAAAGAGATCTAAAACAATACAAAACAAAATAACACACACACACACACACACACACACACACACACAAAGGATAAATATAAAATAAAAACACACCTATGCTACTTCACTGAAAAAGGAAAAAAGAAATCTTCAAAGCAAAAGGAAGAAAACACATCTTTCTTAAAGAGGCAATAGTAAGAATGACAGCTAATTTTCAAATAAAAATAGTGGAGATAAAAAAAATGAAAATATTGCTTGAAAGTGCTGAGAAAAAATTACTGCCAAGTAAAAATATTTTGTACAGAAAATATCCTCCAAAAGTGAAGATAAACAAAGATAATTTTTGGCAAAAAACAGAAACAGAGCAAAATATTCACCAGCAGAGCTCTGCCCTAGGAAATTATAAAGTATATCATTTATGCAGAAAAAAAATTAGTCCAGATAGAAACTGTTATGCAGGAAGCGATAAATAGGAATACAGATGGCAAATATGTGAATAAATTTAAAATATTGACTACAAAGAACAATAATAGCCATATCTTATGAGGCTTAAAATATATGCAGAAATATAATGCACAAGAAAAAGTGGAAAAACTGAGAGGGACATAAATGTAGGCAAAAATTATGAGGTCTTTGAATTTCTTAGAAGTAATTAGAAACATACTGATTTCATTTTACTAATCAAGAACAAATAATATAACGTGTGTAATACCCATTAAATAAAAATAAAAGTAGTTTCAATTAACAAGTTAACAGAAAAGAAGAAATATGTATTTGTTATATAACATATAGTATTCCATAAAAAAAACATTTTTAAAAAGAATAAGGAATAGTACAAAAACATAAAAAATGATAAAGTGGTACATTTAAATATGAAATCTCTTCATTTTATAAAATGTAAATGGGATATATTATGCAATTAAAAGCAAACATTGTCAAACCAGCTGAGTAACAAAATTCTAAACATATGCTAGCATAACAGAAAGCCATATTAAATGCAAATGAAATGGTTGACAGCAAAGGATAAATACATGTGTAATATGAGAACATTAACAAAAAGGAAGCAATGTAGCTACACTAATACTAAGGAATGTATACTTCAAAGGAAGAAGCATTTCTAGAGACAAAAATCTAATAATGCTAAAAAGTTAAACATCAAGAAGGTAAAACAAACCTAATTTTGCATGTAGTCAATGAAATAGTTTAAAGATATTTAAAGGAAAAACTGCAAAATAGCTTGAATAATAGACAAAAATACTTCAAAAGTAGTTGGTGTTCTTAATGTAGCTATCTCAGTAAACAACAGAACAAGCAGACAAAAGAAAAATCCATGAGAATAGATTTAAACAACACTCAGCAAGGCCGAACTAAATGGCATTTATAAAATATAATATCCAACATTATTCTAAAATTTACATCAAAAAGTAAAAGACAGTAGATAACATGCTATTTCAAAAAAGCACATATATGCTTTCAAATAGAAAATAAAAGCACAAAAGAGAAAAATCAGTTAAAAAAAGTCTACCAGTAAAACAAAAGCCTGGGACTTTATGACTTCATTGCTCAATTTTACTAAACTTTTAAAGAAAAACTAGTACCAATTCTACTCAAACCATTCTGAACAACAGAGGAAGATAGAATACTTCCAGACTCATTCTACGAGGCCAGTATTACTCTGATACCAAAACCGAATACATCTCAAAATAAAAAACACTAGTAAACTGAATTCAACAATACATTAGAAAGATTATTCATCCTGACCAAGTGGGATTTACCACTGGGATGCAGGGATGGTTTGACATATGAAAATGAACATGCTGCAACATAGTAATACAATAAAGGACAGACAAAAACCATATGATCATTCCAATTGATGCCAAAAAAGCATTTGATACAACTCAACATTGTTTATGATAAAATCCATCAGAAAACAGGATATAAAATGAATATACCTCAACATAATAAAAGCCATATACAATATACCCACAGCTAATATCAAAATGAATGGAGAAAACTGAAAGGCTTTTCTTTAAGAGCTGGAATATGACAAAGATGCCTACTGTTCTGAATGTTAATGCAACATAGAACTGGAAGTCTAGCTATAGCAATCAGACAAAAGAAGTATATGAAAGGCACCCAGATAGGAAGGGATATAGTCAAATTATCCTTGTTTGCAGATGATATAATCTTACATTTGGAAAATCTTAAAGACTCAACAAGAAAACTATTGGAACAGATAAACAATTAAATAAATTTCCAGGATACAAAATCAATGTATGAAAATTAGTATCACTTTTGCATGCCAACAGTGGACATTATGAAAAGGAAATATAAAAGTAATCCAATTGATAATAGCTGCACATAAAATTAAATACTTTGGATTTCATTAAGCAAAGAAGTGAAAGGTCTCTATAATGAAAACCATAAAACACTAATGAAAGAAATTGAAGAGGACACCAAAAAGTAAGTTATTCCATGTTTATAGATTGAAACAATCAATGTTGTTAAAATGTCCTTACTACCCAAAGCAATCTACAGATTCAATGCAATCCTTATCAAAAAACTAATGACATTCTTCACAGAAATAGAAAAAACAATCCTAAAATTTACGTGAAACCACAAAGGACCAAGAACAGCCAGAGCAATTTTAAGCAAAAAGGACCATACTAGAGGAAGGAATCTCATTACCTGACCTCATATTCTACTACAGAGCTGTAATAACCCAAATAACATGGTACTGGCATATAAACAGACACATAGACCAGTGGAAGAGAATACAGAACCTGGAAACTAATCCACACACCACACAGTGAACACATTTTTTATATAAGTGCTGAGATTATCCAGTGGGGAAAAGGCAGTCTCTTCAATAAGTGGTGCTGAGAAAACTGGATATCCATATGCAGAAAAATGAAACTAGATCTCTATTTCTCATCATATACAAAAATGAAATTAAAATGCATTAAAGACTTAAATCTAAGACCTGAAACTGTGAAACTACTAGAAGAGAATACTTGAAAAAGTCTCCAGAAAATTGTTCTTGGCAATGATTTCTTGAGGAATACCCCACAGGCACAGGCAACAAAAGCAAAAATGGACAAATGGTATCACATCAAGTTAAAAGACATCTGCACAGTAAGGGATAGAAACAACAAAGTGAAGAGACAATCCATAAAATGGAAGAAAATTTGCCAAATACCCATTCAACAATGAATTTATCACTAGATTATATAAGGAGCTCTAACAACTCTATAGGAAAATAATCTAATAATTGATTTAAAAAATGGGCAAAAGATTTCAATAGACATTTATCAAAAGAAGACATACAAATGGCTAACAGATATATGAAAAGGTGATCAACATCACAGATTATTAGAGAAATACAAATCACAAATACAGCAAGATATCATCTCACCCCTGTTAAAATGGCTTATATTCAAAAGGCAGGTAATAACAAAAGCTGGTGAAGATGTGGAGAAAAGTGAACCCTTTTACTGTTGGTGGAAATGTAAGTTAATACAACTACTATGGTGAACACTTTTGGAGACTCCTCAAAAAACTAAAAATAGAGTTATCATATGATCCAAGAATCTCACTGCTAGTCATATACACACACAAAAGAAGGGGAATCAGAATCTCGAAGAGATATCCGCACTTCTGTGTTTGCTGTAACACTGTTTACAATAAATAAGATTTGGAAGCAATCTAATTGTTCATCAACAGATGAATGGATAAAGAAAATGTGGTATATATACACAATGGAGTTCTATTCAGTCATAAAAAAAGATTGGGATCCAGTCAACATGGCTGGAACTGAAGATGATTATGTTAAGTGAAATAAGCCAGGCGCAGAAAAACAAACATTTCATGTTCTTACATTTGTGGGATCTAAATTAAAACATTTGAACTCATAGACATGGAAAGTAGAAGGATGGTTACCAGAGACTAGTAGAGGGTAGTGAGGGTGCATGGGGAAAGTGGAGGATGGTTAATGGGTACAAAAAGTAGTTAGAAAAAAAATGAATAAGACCCAGCAAACAGAGTGACTATAATAAATAATAACTGTACGTTTTAAAAGAATTTTAAGAGTATAATTGCATGTTGGCAATTCAATGAATAAATGCTTGAGGGGATCAATACCCCATTCTTCACATTGCATGCCTATATCACATTGCATGCCTGTAACAAAATATCTTATTATTTCACATTGCATGCCTGTCTCAACATATCTCACATACCCCATAAACATATAAACCTATTAAGTACCTACAAAAAAAGAAAATGAAAAAAGATAAAAGTTGTTAAAATTTTAAAATTCACATTACTATACTTAATGTCATTTAAAAATCTTAGTAGGAAAATTTAACTGATTTATGCCTATAGTATAAATTTCAAATTAAATGAAAATACTTCTGAGAAAATACGTATAAACAAAACAGACCAATAATATTATGACTAGTTCCATTGCTATTTAAAGCACTGAGTCCATACATTCTTCCCTCAAGGAAACCATTACCTTAGATGATATCACTGATCAATTGCTCTAAGGATTTAAGGAGACAAAACACTCCAGGAAATGTAAGTAACACTCTAAGGCCAATAGAATATTGATAACAAATTATATTAAGAATTGTAAACACATTTTCAAGTGATTACAGGTAAATATGTCATAATGATAAACAAAACTAATGAACTCTGTTAAAAAATGACATTAAGGACATTAAAAATTATAATGTTAATAAAAGAATATATAATCATAAAATTGATTTTATTTTAGGAATGCAAGTGTGATTTATTACAAGAAAATTGACACATAATGTTAAGAAAATTGATAGAATGATAGAAAAAACTCATATTATCTGGGTATGGAATAGCCATTTGAAAATAATGTATTAACTTCTAGGTTATGAAACCAAGTAAAAATGTGATAATCTAGAAATGAAAGGAAACTTTCTTAATATGTTAACATTGTGATTGTAAAATCTACAGAATATTGTATTTAATGGTGAAATTGGAAACATTTTATACTGAAATTAAAAACAGACAAAAATACCTGCTGTCAACAGTTGTATTCAATATTTTATTAGTAGTCTTTCCAGTGCAATAAAGCAAGAAAAGGAAATAAATCATATAAGGATTGAAAAATATTTATTTATTATTATACTTTAAGTTCTGGGGTACATGTGCAGATCCTGCAGATTTGTTACATAGGTATACACATGCCATGGTTGTTTGCTGCAACCATCCCCCATCATCTACACTAGGTATTTCCCCAATCCCCCCCACCCCTTTTCATTCTTTCCCTAGCTCCCCCTACCCTTCAACAGTCCCTGGAGTGTGATGATTCCCTCCCTGTGTCCATGTGTTCTCATTGTTCAACACCCACTTGTGAGTGAGAACATGTGGTGTTTGGTTTTCTGTTCTTGTGTTAGTTTGCTGAGAATGATGGTTTCCAGTATCATCTATGTCCCTGCAAAGGATATTAACTCATCCTTTTTTATGGCTGCATAGTATTCCATGGTGTATATGTGCCACATTTTTTTTATCCCGTCTATCATTGATGGGCATTTGGGTTGGTTCCAAGCCTTTGCTATTGTAAACAGTGCCGCAATGAACATATGTGTGCATGTGTCTTCATAATAGAATGATATATAATCCTTTGGGTAAATACCCAGTAATAGGATTGCTGGGTCAAATGGTGTTTCTATTTCTAGATCCTTGAGAAATCACCACACTGTCTTCCACAATGGTTGAACTAATTTACACTCCCACCAACAGTGTAAAAGCATTCATTTTTCCCCACATCCTCTCCAGCATCTGTTGTCTGCTGATTTTTTTAAATGATGACAATTCTAATTGGTGTGAGATGGTATCCCAATGTGGTTTTGATTTGCATTTCTCTAATGACCAGTGATGGTGAGCATAAATAAAAAACAGTTTTCAATAACTACGTTTAAAAACATTATGAAAGAATCTAAAAATAAACTGTGGAATATTTATGATGAATTTGGTAATATAGAATACAAAGACCATAGGCAAAAAGAAACCATACTACCAAAATAAAAAGGAAAAATGATTAATACTCTGATATAATTTATATTAGTTATACAAATTATACATGACCATACTGGGATGTTTTTTCTTTCTTGTGAAAAAAGCAAGACTTTCTTATTTTCTGATATGCACAGAAGACAGGCAAAGGGACCTAGCAACTGTATTTATCAGAATCTCTTACCCATTAGTTTCTTATTAAATCTGGCCAATGAGACATAAAATCCAAGAATAAGAGAAAATAATCTATATTCTGCTTCAGAATCCTAGAGCTGATGTGATAGTCAAGGAAAGGTGATTGGGGCTCTCACAGGGTTGTTGGCCCACCCAAAGGTGTCAGTGTCCCTGGAGGGACTCAACCTCTTGTTGTCAGTGAGGTGTGGCTTCTGGTTTCCTGCTCAGTAACCAGGGTGTTCAAGGACAGTGTTCCCACATCCTCAGTTCCATGTGAGTTTGTGAGCTCTGGCAGCACCAACTCTCCTATTTGATTCTTGCCTCTGGAAGCCAAGTGACTTTCTACATTTACTGATTTCTGAGTAGAATCACTTTCCCTTTAAGTTTCTTTATCATTTCTAACCTTCTACTTAATTCCACTATCCTGGAAATACAGCAGGTCCTTAAATAACATCATTTTCTTTAACAATATTTCATTATAGCATTGATGAGAAAATTTAAAAAATATATTCCTGGCCATGTCCATTGTCAGCATGGAGTTTTTACACTCTTGCCATGTTCATGTGGATTTCCTCTCCAAGTTCTCTGGGTTCCTCGCCTATCCCAACGACGTGCACATTAGGTTCCTGGGCATGTCTACACTGTCCCAGTGTGAGTGAGTGAGGGGTGTGTGTATGTGCACCCTGTCATGAAATTGCGCCCTGTCCAGTATTAAATCCTGCTTTGAGTCTTGAGCTGCCAGGAGAGGCTCAGCCACCCTCTATCCTGAACTGGAATAAGCAGGTTGGAAAAGTGATCAATGAGTAAATGAATACAAGTTATTGTCAAATAAAATTCATAAAGTATATGATAATCAAACAAATGTACAAAAACTGAAAACTTCGGCATTTGGAAACAAAAATTGACATGACCAAGACTCATTTGATGGCAAAACATGATGGAAACTGATGGTGAAGCTATTTATAGTACTTATTCATGTTACTGTGAATATTCATAAAAGTATCCATTTCCTGACATCATAATCCAAACTAGGTATTACAAATAATTTTATTTTTGGCTATTTGACCTAAAATATTTGATTTTTTTTGCTTGAATTTATACTTCTCTAATGATGGAGAAAGTAGAGAATATTTTCATTTATTGGCCATTTGTATTTGTCTCATGTCTATTTAATTCATTATTTTTCTCCTTTTTAAACCTATTAATATATAAGCTGCCTTGTTTATTAATACAATTAGCCTTTTGATAAATATTGCTTTTCCAGTGTTATTGTTTGTATATCTTATTTTATCCATATTGATAATTAAAAGATATGTTACTTTAAGTTTCATGAGGCAAGCTAAATACCTATTTCCTGCTGGTTTTCATTGGGTCCTTTTTTGTTAATTATTTATTTTTAGCCCAAAAGTAGTCTCCAAGAGGGAGTACTCTTCAGCTCTTTTTTCCAAGAAAACCCAGTAAGAATAATGTAATTGGAGAAAAGCCTCTAGACATTGCCATTAATGTTTGGACTACATTCTTATAATTTTGTTAATGCTGTTACCACAGGTAGCAGGTTTTCTCACTTGTAAGTCAGCAGTTAAGAGATTAACATAGGTCTGGCTACCTCATTGGAAGCATTACTAGATTTTCAACCTGCAAATTCTAGATTCTCTCACTCTCATTCTCTCTCTGTCTCTCTCCACACACACACAAACACACACACACACAAACACACACACACACACATACACACACACATACACACACACACACACAGAGAGAGAGAGAGAGAGGTCTGTCTCCTTCATTGGACCAAACCACCACTAGCTTTCTGGTATTTTATAATCTAATTTCCATATTCCAAATGCTGTACTGATTACAAACTACATTCCGCTTCTAGTATCTAGAAAATTACAGTGGCTTAAACATCATAGACTATTACTTCCTTTGTTCAAAAACTAATTCTTGATGTATCCCTCCAGGAATAATGTTATGGTCTTATATATTTATCATTGACTAGGGATCTTTATATTACTAATATTTCTGGCATATCCCTTTTTCCTGGAGCACATTCATCAGGCAGGAGGAGAAGCATAAGGGCATACCTTCTCACTTTGAATGAGATTTCCCAGAATTCCCATAAAAGTCTTGAGATTATCTCTGGCCAGAATGAGTCACATAGTCAGATATAGCTGAAAGGGATATTGATGATCATATATTTTATTGCAGGTTGCACAATACCCAACCAAAATATTCAGGTTTTTGCTAAAGAAGGAAGAAAATACATATTGATAGACAATTAGAAGTGACTCCTACAGTATTATTTTTTAATGCAGTTTTCCCAGTATTTTTCTTTATATTTCTATATATAATAGAGGAGAAGATAGATATCTGCCCTTGCATTGCTTAATAAATGTTAATGAGCCAGTAAACTAAAAAATCCCTTACTTTGTGACTTATATATGTTGTAAAAGTGATGCAAGCTCCCTTGAAGATAATCATAATCTGTAAAAATTTTATTTTTAAGACCTTCCTTGTTTTTATTATTTTCATTATACAGGTAATATATTAATTGTATTTTCCCATGTATAAATTTTTACACGTAAATATGTAGTTACATGTTTGGAGGTATTTCTAGAGTAAGTATTCTAGTTTAAAAGTGTGTCTTTAAAATTCTTACATACTAATTCCAAGCATATTCCCTATAGTAGTTTAAATAAAGGTTCTTTATATTTGAACACAAAACTTCTTACTGGGCACATATTTGACACAGGAAATTTTATATTTAATATTTCCCATTTAATATTCCAAAATGAGATAATATTTTGAGATCAAACATATTAGTATGGATTTCAGGGGAATGTTAAGTTTCCTTAGGGAAAAAATGAAAGAGAAAAATGCCTGCTAGAAGACACAGCAAAGCATTATACCAATTTTGTAGTCTCCTGTTCTCTTATGCTCTTAGGGTAGACCTATACACGGTTTGAATTTTTTCCCTGTTTATGAATGTATTCCTTAAAACCCATTTTTTTTCTGCAGTGAAAACAAATGCTACTTGATAAGTGGTTTTAGTTACAAAAGGAATTAATCTTGTATGCTGGCTGATAAGAAGAAATATTATAAAGATATGAATACGGAACCCATGGAAAATTATGCAGCTCACTCTATACACTTTTAAACATATGCCAATGGAAAGCAAAACTGTATGACACCATACTGGAATATTTTAACTAAGTGCTCCAGTTTAACATCATTCAAGAAATTTTTCTTGTTTCATTTCCAACTAGAAAATTATTTAAATGCTTGTAGATTACATCATGAAAGAAAGAAGAAACGAAGAATTAGATTCAATCAAGCAATAAAAACTGCAATTGGTTAGATAAAAATCTGGCTGCATTCTAGATTCAGCCCACTTATGTCTAGTTCTCAGTCTTAGCCACAATAAAGAAAACACAAATAATTAGCAGCCCAGTAAAGGTCCTCTTAGTAGGAGATGATGAATGAAAATGCATAGCAGCCTGGGAAACTGAAAGTAAAACTACACTTTCTTTATATAAATACAACATAATAATATGATATTATCATTTTACCAGTTACTGGGCGTTGTTAAATATAGTAATGGCTGATCGTGAAAACATAACATATATTTTTTCTTCATTAGAATCTAAAGAACATTTATTTGAAATCTGCAATTAGTGTTTTTCTATGTATATCAGCATGATTTTCTCTGTGGTGTAGGCATTCACTGATTAAAAATATTAAGGATTTCTCTAGGCTCATGAATATGAATTTGTTCTTTTCTTTTTTAATTAAAATTTGACAGCATAAGTCCTACAAATTTTATTCCTCAATTAATTAGGAAAAGCACAAGTAAATAACAAAAATAATGACCAAAAGTGTTTAGTTTTTATTTAACAACTATACTTCTCTGAAATCACACAACTCAAATTAGAAAACTATAAAATCTATGGATAACATTTAGCAGTAGATCAAATTATTTAGCCAGATATACTTAAACTTTAACCCTTAAGTCATCCAGATGTGCATCATTATATGATTTCTAGCTTTGCTAAGCAAAATATAAATCTAGTTGATAAAGTTGCTACTGTATTTCCATGTCAGCATAATTTACATTACTGGCAAAGCAAATCAAATTAAATGATGTTACCCTATAGCATAGTTGGATTACAGTCAGTGTTTTCTAACTGCACTTCTTTTGTTAATAACATAATTTTTGCGGTTTTAGTTAATGGTCATTCTGAAGAATATTTTCTGAATAAATTACAGGAAAATCATTGGTTTAAAAAAATTTCCACTCAAATTTGGTAAGACAGACAACATTATCAGCATACCTGGCAAGCCTTTTTCATGTATTCTTACGAACTTTTAAAGGATAAAACAACACAAGATATATTTTTAAAATATACTTCTTAATAATTACATGTATAATTTTAAAATTAAGATATCCATTCCCATATTGATAAACATTTAGGTTGTTTACAAACTTTTACAAATAATGCTGTAATACATTTGTATGTGTGAAGTAAAACTATGGAACTGTGGGTAGGAAAGTTACGTATTAGTTTCAGAAGAGTGATCTACTCAGTGAAAGTGGAAGGGGTGAGCAAATCCACATAGTTTCCCTGACCTTGAGAAAAAAATCCATTTATAAAACCATATATATATATCAAATGTGACACTCCTTGTGGCATAGTGCTTAAGTTATTCTTATATTTTAAATATGATTAAAGTTAAAAAGTCAAAACAGAAAAAAGAACGTAAACATTCCTGCATGAAATTAGTATTGTAAGTGTAGGAATTGTTTAGAACTTGTTTCTGTAACTGTATTTAATCACACCCATCTTCATTATACTTTTTAAATTTACAGCCCTGTTTTCTATTATTAAAACTATTCCTGGAAATTGGGAATATCACATGACTGTCTTTGTATTAGTCTGTTCTCACACTGCTAATAAAGACACACCTGAGACTGCATAATTTATAAACGGAAAAGGACTAATTGACTCACAGTCCAGGATGGCTGGGGAGGCCTCAGGAAACTTACAGTTATGGAAGAAGGAGAAGCAAGCACGGTTTTCTCCACATGGTGGCAGGAAGGAGAAAAATGAGAACTGAATGAAAGGGAAAGCCCCTTATAAAATCATCAGATGTTGTGAGAACTTACTAACATGAGAATAGCATGCGGGTAACCACCCCTATGATTCAATTGCCTCCGACCAAGTCCCTCTCATGACATTTGGGAAGTATGGAAACTACAATTCAACATGAGATTTGGGTGGGGACACAGCCAAACCATATCAGTCTTTTAAAAGGTAAGTGAGTTGAATCCATGTGTAGTAGAAGTCAGTATGAATGCTTTTATTTCAGCCAGGAAATTAGCAATGAAATTGGTAGCAATGAATCATCAGTTTTAAGTGTTGTCTTAGGATTCAGACCACTTGACTCCTAAGATAAGAGCTTTGGGGGACTTGGTTAAACAATGTCTCAAAGCAGGGCAATTGGTATTGAAGGATATTTGATGTGACCACAGTGGCAACTACCACATTTCATCATCTGGGGTAATCAAAAAGAGTTAACAAATTATTCAAAATCACAAACACTTAGTAAGTCTCAGAACTGGTATTTGATTCCAGGTGGGAGGAATTCTAAATGGAAGAAGAAACTCCAAATTGAGTATCACCATACTTGTCCAAGGCACTGATATGGAACACTTAAAAATATGAATCTCAAAGTTATGGCACCTGGCTTAAAATCCCAGGGAAACCACTGGCCAGCTGCTAGTCTTTTCATAGAGGTTTCTAAATTGACATGCTAACATCTGCCTATCTGCAAGTCCAAAATTCAATGGCTTTGTCATATAAAATATTGTAAAGTTTTGGTACAAACTTACTTGGTGTCCTTTAAAAGGACATTTAAAATATTTATTAACTCTGTTACCTATGCATGTCCCCATGTTTAATGTAGATATGCTAATATTTTCATTAATATATTTATCAATATCTTTGATTTTATGGCTATAGACACCTCTAGAGTAGTTATCAAATAGAGAGTAAATGGGTCACATCATATTTCTGAAAAGTTTTAGACACTGTAGCGTGTCTAGTTTAAATAATTCTGCAAAATAAATTTTTGGTCCTTTTTCACCAATTGTAGAATTGGAGGAAAAAGGTATCTATCATACAGGCTTTTCATAGCAATTAATATAATGTAGGTTATACTAAGCTCAATATCTGCCTCTTAACAATTACCCAGTCCATGTTTACTATCATTAATATACCCCCAGGGTAAAAGTCAAAACTGACTTGTAAATAAACTGTTATGAGATATTCTAAGTTACTTGAAATTTCCATCTGACCCAGATCATTGCCCTACTTCCATTTCTTTAGCATATAATTGGCCTATGTCTATAAAGAAAATCACATAAAATGAACAAATAAGGTTAACTTGAGATAGAATTTTTCTCAGCACCAAGATCCATAAAAGAGTGGTATGATATCTTCAGACTATGCAGAATCCATAACTATGTTACCTAGGATTTAAATGTAGCCATAAAGAACGAATCCTAAAATATGAAACTCAAATCTCAAGTTTCAAAATAGGAAGACCTATTTGATGGTGGAAACTTGGAACAAATATAAGAAAAATCAAAATAAATAATGCAAACATGCTGTTCCATGGCAACAAAAGATCAAGCTCTGAGTGCTGAGCCCATTTGCAATAGGATAGGCAGCTGGTAAGAGGCCCCCTGATGGTCCCTGCCTCCTGGTACTTAACTCCCTTGCGTAATTCTTTCCTCTTAAATGTGGGCTACATTTTGATGTTTCCTTCTCATGAAAAGAATATGGCAGAAGTCAGTTTCAAGTATAGGTTGCAAAAGTCTTTCATCTTGTGTCCTGTCTCTCCCTTGCTTGTTCTGAGATAAGCCAGCTGCCGTGATGTGAGCTGCACTAAGGAGATGCCTAAGTGGAGAAGTCCTGAGTCCCTGAGAAACTCAGGGCCTCTGCCTACCATTAGGTGTGGAATCCTGCCAACAACTGCATTCTAGCCTGTAGCTTATGAGAGATCAGGAACCAGAAGCACTCAGCTAAGCAACCTTTGGAATATTGGTCCACAGAAACGGACAAGTAGCAAATGTTTTCAGGTTTAAGACATGAAGCTTTGGGATAATTGTTTGCATGGCAATAAAAAAAATTTAACTATAGAGATAATGCTAAATTGCTTCTGTTACATTACTGAATATAATTTTTATGAATATGAATAAAATTAAAATGGATAGTGTAATTGGAGGTGATAAAAGAAACAGTACAATTGAGTGAAGTGCAAGTACAAAGAAATATATGTGTTCTAATTTTTAAATGGATATTATAGTGGAGGAAAAATACTATCTAGATTTCAAAAATTACAAAATTTAAATATAAGAACACGATCTTTTGATAATGTGGACTAAACAAAACTGAACAATATAAAATAGTACACAAATACTGCATAATAAAACATGAATTTTATTAAGAATAACAATGAAGAGAAGAGGAAGGGGGAAATGGCTAACATATAGTGAACAGTTTTTATATTGCTGTATTAGTCCATTTTCATACTGCTATGAAGAAATACCTAACACTGGGTAATTTATAAAGAAAAAGAGGTTTAATGGAGTTCCACATGGTTGGGGAGGCCTCACAATCACGGCAGAAGGAGAAGAATGGGCAAAGACACATCTTACATGGTGGCAGGCAAATAAAGCAGGTGCAGGGGAACTGCCCTTTGTAAAACTGACAGATCTCATAAATCTCATTCACTATCAGGAAAACAGCACAGGAATTACCTGCCCCATGATTCAATTACCTCCTGCCTGGTCCCTCCTATGTGGGGTTTATGGGAGATACAATTCAAGGTGACATTTGGGTGGGAATAAAGCCAAACCATATCAATTGTTGTCCGTCATTTTAGCCTTTTATATTTATTCATTCAGTCCTCGCAACAACCCTAGAAAATGTTTTTTTGTTGTTTTCTTTTGTTTTGTTTTTGTTTTTGTTTTGAGATGGAGTCTTGACCTGTCACCCAGGCTTGAGTGCAGTGGTGCCATCTTGGCTCACTGCAACCTCCACCTCCTGAGTTCAAGGAATTATCCTGTCTCAGCCTCCTGAGTAGCTGGGATTATAGGTGTCCACCACAACACCTGGCTAATTTTTTGTATTTTTAGTAGAGACGGGGTTTCACTATGTTGGCCAGGCTGGTCTTGAACTCCTGACCTCAGGTAATCCACCCGCCTTGGCCTCCCAAAGTGCTGGGATTACAGGCATGAGCTACTGTGCCTGGCCGCCTGGCCCAATGTGTGCTATTTTTATCTCAATTTTGTAGACAAGAACAGTAAGAAAAGATACCATACAATAAAACTCATGTTACATAGTTAAGTATGTGCTCAGAAAAATAAACCCTCAAATGTCTGTTGAAGAGTAAAAGAAATAACAATGTTAGGAAAGAAAGAAAAGCAGAGGAAAGGAATGAAAGATTTAAAGACTTTTACACTCTGATGCTAAAAAAAAATATATATATATGTGCTTTTCTAATATAATATATATTTTATATTGGAAAATGTATATATTACATTAGAAAATATATATATTATACTAGAAAATGTATATATTATATCAGAAAATATATAATATATATTATATTATAAAAGCACATATATATCTAAAAATACATATATGTGCTTTTCTAATATATATAATATTATAAAAATATAATCTATATGTGTGTATACACACACACACACACACACACACACACACACATATATATGTCAATGTTATGCATAATAAGAATCCTTCCCAACTTAGGAAAAATGTGCTTTCCCCTTTCTCTATCTGGAATTCTCTCCCCCAGCAGCCTGATCTTTACTCACATGCCCATCTTTCCCTTATCTTCTTATTGCTCTGCATCACCGCCTCCCACAAACTTCTTTGAACACCAAAACTAAAATGTCCTTCTTGTGGTCTCTTTTCTTCTCTTTAAATCTTTGATAATTCAGGTACATTAATTAAGTTAATCATATCCTTAATTTATTAGTCATTATCTCTCATAATTGATAATTATCCTCATTTAGTGGTCTACGAGAGTCTCTTGGTACTCAGTTTAGTTTGTATCACTTTCATTACTTTTCTCTTCCATTTTATCCTCAATCTCCATCTATTCCACATACAGCACTCTTGAGAAGAACCGTAATGGATTAATTTAGGTCTAGTAAATTATCCTATAAGTAGGAAAAGAAGGCTTATTCTCAGAAAAAGAAATGGATTGCATTTTAAAAACTAATTCTCAGTAAACACAAAAATAGATAAATGTTAAAATAAGCTCTTTTGGGTTTAAGAAGTTAGCTTATTTACTACCACCAACATTGATTGTATGAAAAATTGTATGTATAGGTTTAAAATAGCTATTTCATCTGCCATATCTTTGTTGATGATAAAAAATATCTTGTCAGAAAGTTTGAGTCATAAATATGTCAAGTTTACCACATAATTATTTAAGAAAAAGTTTAGCACATGATTATTTAAGTAGTAAAAAAATAGGCAGTACACAATTATAAGTAAATTGCAGAAAAATATCTTCCAAAATGAGACCATTTACATATTTGCTTGGTAATAATTTTCATTTATTAAATAGAATTTTAGTGAAAATTAATATTTTTTCAATGGCAAAATAACTAGTCACATGGGAACCATTACTACTGTTAGTATTATAGGTGAAACAGTTCTCAGTAAAATTCAAGAGATGAGGAAAGAAAGTATTATATTGTATATTCTGAGTTTTTTTTTTTCTTATATCCCTCAGACATACCTAGCGTTGATAAAATGGCAAGGCTCACTTTGAAAAGTAAAGAACTGTAGACAGATGATATCTACTGAGATAATAAAAAGAGAACTAGCAACAGTAACTCAAATCAGCACTTGGAGAAATTCTGTGGTCCCTGTAAAGGAAAGTTGGCCTTAGCACTAGAAGTAAGCAATATATTCATTGACATTGCAAAAGAAAAGGCATATAATTCTGATAAATAAATAAAATTTATACAGTTGTAATATGGTATTTTGTTCAATCCTTGTTTGTATAACTGAAACCTCAGGCCTTCAGAACTATATAAAACATCTATTCTTTTTTCATTTAACATTTCCTATAATGCAAATCATTTATAGTTAAAATTTTGTTGTCATGTAAAGCATTTTCTTAATAAGCAAACACCCCTAGATTTTCTATAAAAACGTCTGTGCTATCTAAAAAGTCTGCAGCAATGTAATTTCATATGACTGTCTTTTCTTGTGCCACACTGTTATTTTTATGTGATTTAGTGCCTGTAGATGTCACATTATTTTCATGGATGAAACTGACCATCTACCTCTTTATTCATCCTTCCCTCAATTTTTTCAAGAATAAAAATAAAAGAAAAAAAATAATTCTTGAAAAAAAGTAATTAGAAAAGATGAGTTTTGCTGTGAAATTTATTTCATAAAATTGAAGAAAAAGAACAAAAACCTAGAAGAAATACTACAAGTATGCTATCATTACTGAACCTAATAGAGGTCCCATAGTGAAGGGGAAACTTTGAGCTACAAAACCATTTGAATCCAAACTGATAAAACAGAAAACATGTTAACATACATTTCCCTATCTGGTCAGAATAAACTTTCTGAAAATGGATAAATAATGAGAATTAGAAAAATATTAATAAGCCTAATGTGATAAATATATATTTAGTGTACAGATTGACTGATTAAAAAAAAAAAAAACATGTACCCTTGAGGAAGCTCTTTTGTTCATAATCCCTGGTAATAAACATTTCAGGTATCAGCAAATGAAATGAAGAAGCTTGAAATCTATACTTAACAAGGAAATCTGTTTGGGAGAAAAAAGGCAAACTTAAGTCTAAAACAAGTGGCAATTTTTAAGAAGGTAAAATCAGAACAAACTACTGAAGTCTAGAAACTAAAATGTTAATTTTGTAGATGAAGAATTAGATACCCAGGAGATTAAATTGGTTAAAGGCATGAGCAGCAAATTCATTAAAATCCAAATTTCTTAGTCCATGTGCATGTGGTTTTTACTTGTTCAAAGAGATTGTTTTGTTTGAGAGCTGGTAAAATTAGGTAGAGTACTGAAAAGAATTCTTTAGGGAATAGCCATTAATATGTTTTTTAGTTTCTGATATACAATGTTAGAGCAATTTTGGAGTAAGTCATACATAAAAGAGAGTTTACAAACTTCAAGGGTGAAAACTAACCTTAGAACAAAAATAGATTTACTAAAAAATGGAAAAGAATTTACTCTCTTTGTGAATAGCATCTTAGTTGAGATAACCGTCAACTGAAATAATACATTTTTCTCTAATATGGGACATGTTCTACATACTTTTAAATACATATTTTAAATGAGAAAATATGTTACAATTCCAATATTGTTGAGAATTTATGAAAATACAAATGAGAAAAAAATTCATAAAGTATTGGTTTTTCATTGTAGGATGAAAAAATGAAAATATAACATATGGAAAATGAAAAGTAAAACACATAAATTTGTTATAAAAATAAGGACTGTCATATACAATATAGTTCAATGGTATATATAACATAATTATGTAATAGTCAACCATCCTAAAATCCCAAGTAGAAAACCTACATTTGAAAGCAAGTGTGCATTTTTTAAAAGTAAAATATAGGTAGAACAAATATATTTTGAAAGACACACTATCCCATTGTACTATCAAATGAATAACTAATATATTAATTTTTAGAATGTATTTTTAATCTATTTAAAATGTTGTCTTCATTCAGTCATGACACACCAATTTATCTTGCATTGCCATGCCATTACTATATATTCTTGAACCTCAAAAATGAACCAAACAAGGAAAAACAACAAACAAAAATCTGTTTTCAAAGATCTCAGACCTCAGGATCTATTCTAGAGAGTAGACAATTACCAAGAAAATTAAATGAAAATACAACATGGTAGGTAGGAGTATTAAGGAGAATCCGTAACAAGGAATGTGGATAGAGATTCTAGTGGGAAGGTGTAAATTTCAGGCATGGGGTAAAAAGGGACTCACTGGAAGAGTGACATTGAAGTCAAGAGATGGCCTATTGAAGAATCTCTGTGGAAGACATTATGCAATGGAAAGGAAAAGTACAGTGGAAGGAGATATTATGGAAAGCGATTTATTCAAGGGACAAACAGCCAAGAAAGCAGTGCATCTGGAAAGGTTAACAAGCAGAGAAAAGGCATGAGAAGAAAAAATATCAAGTTCTACAGCACTGTAAGGATGTTTACTTTAATTCTGGGGAACCCATTGCAAAGTTTTATGGAGAGCAATGGCTGTCAACATTTAGTTGCATTAAAATTAGCTAAAAGAACGGTCAAAAATATTGCAGAGCTCTCTCTCGAGAATTTCTGATTCAGTAGGTCTAGAATGTATCTCCAGAAAGTGTTGCTGGATCAATGGCCACACTAAATATCATGGGCATGGAAGAGCAACATGACATGTTTTAACCGAATTAATCTGGTTTTCTTGTGGAAATAGACTAAAGTGGGTCAAGGATAAAAGCAAAGGTGGCAAACTTCTTTCTCTGAAGATTGTGGCTGAATTTATATTCAGGTTTACATGTTTTAGTTGTATCGTGTTTGTGTGTGTGTGTGTGTGTGTGTGTGTGTGTGTGTAATGATTTTCAAAAGACTACAAAGGCTGCTTCCAGGGTAATCCCCAATCATGGTGTGGGCTGTGTGTGCACCTTTTTTGCAGAAACCCATCCTCAGAGGTGTGCTGGGGTTTCACCAGTCCTGGGCTGAACATAACTCAGAGGCTTCTGCACAACCTCAGGCCTGAGTCTCTGAGCCATCTGCTTCTGGGGGTCAGTTTGTCCCATTATTGGATAAAGTTAATATTATTTAGATGTCTACATTGTAAAGAAATTATTAGTTGCTTGGACCTCTGGCTACTTTCTTAAAGAAAGTCATTGTGCCTAATTTTAGGTGAGCTGATATGCAATGGACATGCAAGCTGCTTCTGAAGCTAAGAGACAGAGGACTAAATAAGACTTTGGTAGGATCGGTGAAACCTACAGTCAGTCAGTCTTTGAGGTTTCAGGAGAGATACCCATTTTCATTCATTCTTGTGCTCTAGAGAGGGAGGTCTTGCTTTCTGCAGCCCATCACCTTTGGTCATGGCTTAGTGGAATTTGTGACAACTCTTGCAAACCTCCAAGAGGATTTTAGCTGCCCATCCTTTTGGATTACTTGAAAGCCTCATTGTCCATCAACCATGGGCACAACCTCTGTGGCTCCTGTATTGATATATCCTGGAAAGTTCTAGATGATACCTTTTCCAATTCTGTCTGCCATTTTTACTACCCAGACAAGAACTTCAGGCAACATCTCTAGCTGATAATTTGACTGAAATTGCTAAGGTACTGCAGATCAGAAAAAACAAAAGGAAAACACAAGACAGAATGCTATTTATAATAAACATAATCCGTTTCTGACTCTTCTCTATAAGAAGGACCTAGAGGTTTTGTGGAACAGTGCAGTTTCTCCTCAAAACACTGGAAGCACTACATTTGCCTCATTAAGACAGCTGCCTCCACCACAGGAAAATTCTTCAATGCAGCATTGAATTTGAAGAACAGTGTGGAAGGAATTGAAGCAGTGACAAATTTGTAAGCCAACAAATCAGTGGAGTTGAAAAAGAATGTAGGAGAGAAGAAGAAAGAAATACATTCTGAATTTGAGCAACTTAAATTGTTTTTACTGAGTGACCAAGAGACTATTATTAGACAGATGCAAGATGAAGAGATTGACATTATAAAACTTAAACAAAAACCTTACACAATTCTCAGATCATGTATTTACATTAAAATATCTAGCGAGGGAGGTAGAAAGCACATATGTGCACTCCGAACTGGAATTATTGAAGCTACAAGTATTCACCTGAATGACAGAAACTTAAAATATCCTGATTTATTTTTGTTTTGATTAAAGAAATAAGAAGTGCAGTTTTCTACAAAATTCTGGGTTGGACAAAATTATGAAGCTATTTCAAGCTGATGTGATTCTGCATCATGAAACAGCACATCCTCAGCTTAACAACTTTGGGTATAGGAAAATTATGCAATATGGAAAGACAAAACACAATCTTTGTTATAAAACAAGAAAGCTTTATTTCTGCTCTGCTGTCCTGATTCTAAGACATGTAATTATGGCAGGCATTACTGGGAATTAGAATTGAGTAAGAAGCCTAAATGGAAGTTGAGGGTTTGTTAAGACTGTCTTGCTCAGAACTGACAGAATCAGCTATTATTTCTAGATGATTCTTGGGCAATTGGGGGATATGCTCAGAGCAGTTATGTTGTATTGAGTCTTAAGAGAAACCCGCTTCTTCCAATAGTAAGACCCAGTGAGATGGGCTTTTTAAAAATATACTATGAGTTTGGTGAACTTCCCTTTAATATTAAAAATTTATAGATCTCTTATGTACACTTTTAATGGTTATTTAACAGAAGCCCTTTGACTTTATTTTTACACTAGAACATATTTCTGAAGCTCTTAAAAATCTCTTTGGTAACAGATTATGAAAGGCAAGCTACCTGAAACACAACTGTTTCTTGCCATTTTCTTTCTATTTGCAGGTATAACTTAGGCAGTAAATTTAGTCTCAGTGATTTGGATTCATTTTAAGTTTTACACCCAAAAAACCAGAATAGATTCTTCTTCCTCATTTTCAGCAACTATAAAAATAGAGTGGCAATACAAATTTCATAGATGCTTTGGGGGTCAATCATCAATTGTTTAGAGATTCTGAGATAAAATATTTGAGATTTACATTACTTAGCAAATTTATGCTACTATAATTTTATGTCTCAATGTGACTAGGCTGTATTAGAATATTTAATTGAACATCAGTCTAAATGTTGTTAGTGAAAGTATTTTTTAGGCAAGACTAACATTTAAATCAGTAGACTTTGAATAAAGCTGATTATTCTTCATAATATAGGTAGGCCTCAGCCGATTAGTCAAAAGACTTAAGAAAAAAAAAAAGACCTTGAGAAAGTGAAAAATCTCCCTATGGTCAACCTTCAGGAGACTAGAGCTGCAACATCAACTCTTCCCTGGAATCTCCAGCCTGCTGGTATTCTCTGCAGATTTTGGAATAGCCAGTCTGTGCAATTGGGAGAACCACTTCCTTATAATAAATTTCTCTCTGTGTGTATATATGCATATATTGATATATATACACATACATGTACATACATGGATAAATATACATATATATTCTGTTGGGTCTGTTTCTTTGTCAAACCTTGATTAAAACAACATCTAGTACTTTTTTAATTTAAAAAGAATAATGAGCATGTATGGTATTACTTATTTAGAACCCTCTTTTCTGAAAATTTTAGTCTTCAAGAAGCCTTCAAAGAAGAGAAACACCCATCCTCCATGTCTTATTTTAAAATACTCAAAACAAACAGAATCAGTGACTTTGTTAGGTGGGGAGACTTTTAGATAGAGTCACTGATCTGAAAAAAGAGACTCAATCACGAAACATGATGAAACACTGCTACATGGCATTTTAAACCTGAACTCACAATGCTTGCCAGGAAATTATGGACATCTATGCATCGGAATTAAGATATCTCAGAGGAGCCTCACAGTAGTGGGAACAAAGTCATCTGCAAACTACTTTGGAGGAGTGCTACATCTCACCCTAACCACTCCTTATGTATTTTCCCACTATGATTAAAGACTGTTAGATTAGAATGCATATTGATGTTTGTGATGACATTTCACGAAAAATATTAGTCATACCAGCTAAAAGTGTTTATATCCATGCCCTTTGAAGCAATTTTTTATGGCTGTATAAGATGATGAAAATAAAATCAAGATTTTCCACTAACAATAAAAATGTAAAGCACGTACCTCAGCTTTGGATAGTGGTTTTAAGAATTTGGGGGATTCAGCCAGGGGTGGTGGCTCACACCTGTAATCCCAACACTTTGGTAGGCCAAATTGGGTGGATCACCTGAGGTCAGGATTTCAAGACCAGACTGGCCAACATGATGAAACCCTGTGTCTACTAATAAAATACCAAAAATAACTGGGTGTGGTAGCAGGTGCCTGTAATCCCAGCATTCAGGAGGCTGAAGCAGGAGAATTGCTTGAACCCAGGAGGTGAAGGTTGCTGTGAGCCAAGATCATGCTGCTATACTCCAGCCTGGGCAACAAGAACAAAACTCAGTCACAAAAAAAAAAAAAAATAAGGATTTCGGGGATTCAAATAGTATGTTTAAGGAATAATTATGAAATTCAATGTTAATAAAGTACACGATGTGAAATAGATAAGTCAACTGATATTTTAAAAAGTTATGAGTCCAGCAAAACACCAAGTGTTATAAACAAGAGATTGTTCATATTATCCTTTTGGAAAAGGGTAGATGCAGGAATCTACATAAACAGAAATTAGTCAATTAAGGCAAAATAAGCCACAATTAGCTACTCTTCTCGATATCTTGCTTATTAAAAATAATAGGAGGCGGTTAATAAATTGTGACTGTTGACTGTTACTTCTCTCATTTGCATCAGAGCCCTTATCCACTTAATATATTTTCTAGCATGAAGACCATTGCAAAACTACTATTTATTTTCCAGTTTAGGAAATATGAAACATATGAGCAATCTTCCTTTAACTCTCTATTGCATACACAGCACTTGATGGTGGCAAAATATAATCATCAAGACAATAGTTGGCAGAACACTTAGACCAAAAGCCAAAGTGAGTGTGTGTGAACTCAGAACAGCAGCCACCCTTCAGCCTCCCCAGTTGCTACAGTGGGATATTACTTTGGATTGTGTTCCTTATTCAGGCATGTAATTGCATTTTATTGGAATGTTTCCAATGCATTCGCTATTATTAAAAGTGATTTGTGGCAACAAGAATATAAGCATTAAGACTGAGTTTATGCTTTGATTATCTGATATCAGATTTTAATGCAAACAATGACATTCTCTGCACAACAAAAGTTTTCCAGACTTTCCCCTTTTCCTCCCTTCATTTCCTTATAGTTTGCTTTAAAAGTGTTTTTGCCATATACAATTGATGGCTGCTGTCCTATAATACATCAGAGTTCTAAGTAATAACTTTTCAAACAAGGATTGAGAGAGATTTTGGTATGTTGGCTTGTCAGATAAAAAGGTTTGAGGATATCTTGTATAATTTACTATTGTATAAACTGGAAAAATTGAGAGTTCCAGAATCCAGAAAAAGAAAAACAAAAAAAAAAGGAGAAAGGATGAGAGCTATGATAGTGGAAGTCACAGAAAGAAATACAGACAATATACTGGTTCCTGCATATATTTGTCCTTGATATTCAACCATTTTACATTTTACAAAACAGTATATGAAGTATGATTTCATGCTTATGTTTTACATATTAAATTTAAAATGCTAAAAATAGTCATGTTAGTTTTCTCTGCATAGACACATTTTCCTAATATCCAAACTTTTATTGTTTATATATTTTTTACTTTAAGGAATTCTTTCTATTTTTAAGACAAAAGTATCAGTCCATTCTCACACAGCTATAAGGAACTACCTGAGACTAGGTAATTTATAAAGAAAAGAGGTTTGATTGGCTCATGGTTCCACAGGCTGTACAGGAAGCATGCATGAGGAGGCCTCAGGAAACTTTCAATCATGGCAGAAAGCAAAGGGAAAGCAGGCATGTCTTACAGGGCCAGAACAAGAGGAAGAGAGAGAAGTGGGAGGTGCTACACTGTTTTAAACAGCCAGATCTTGTGATAACTCACTCACTACCAGGAGAACAGCAAGGGAGAAATCTGCCCACGAGTCAATCACCTTCTACCAGGCCCCTCCTCCAACAATGGCGGACACAAACCCAAACCATATCAACAAACAAACATGCCTTTTATAAAATTTAAAAGTAAGTCAAAGACAAAATAATAGCATTGGTGAGAATGAATGAAATCAGCAACATCATACATGTATAGGATTTCTGGTATAATAGTTAAAACACATTGTATGTATGCAAGTTTTTAAAATATATTTTATTTGATATTTATATTTATGTATTATACACTATAGATATTGTATAACGTGTAATGCATTAAATTTATTGCACATATAAATATATTGTGCATATATTATACATATATGGTAAAATAAATATTATATGCTATTATAATAGTCTGTGACTGACATTATATGTAAATAATTGAAATATTTGAAGGGAGATTTGAAGATAAGTCAAATCTCAATTAATTTATCTCTAGGAGTTTAAATATCACCAGAAACCTTTGAAAAATATTTAGGTAGATTCTTACATATTAAGAACGAAGCATGATTATACAACTTTTAAGATGGTTTATAATCGTATATTTTAAAATTCATACATTGGAGAAAAAAATGAGGGAGCCAAAGCTAAGGACACAGTTAAACAGGATAGAAAGCAGGCCAGAATGTTAATATACTAAAATAAGCCAATAAATATTAAATAATTACTGTGGTTAAATTTGTGAGTATTTTAATCCCAGTACTTTTCTTGGTTTTACTTCTTTAATATTTAACAGCTGTGTGTCCTTGAGTAAATTGCTTAAGTCTATACTGCAGCTTCTGTTTATATAACATAAATATAATTGTTCCTACCAAATGGAGTTCTCTTGAAAATAATTGAGAAAATATAATGCAACTGTGGTGTAAGGATATATACATAATGTTGATTTTTCTTCTCCGGTTCCTGGTTCCTAACTCCCATAGCCCTTGTTATATTTGTCTTTTGTTATCATGTTGGGTGTGCCAGGCCTCAGGAGCAGGCCTCAGGAAAGAGAATCTCTCTGACCTTCTCCTGCCCTCCTTTCACCTGTTCCATGGCAGAACTTTAAACTTCCCCTGCCTGCCCTTCTGATTGCAGGTCGTAAGACTCCCATTCTAGAGAAGAGCTTGCCCCTTACCCTTGGAGAAGGAATGCTGACATCACGAAGCTTCCGTGAAAAACCAAGAGGATGGGGTTCAAAGTGCCCCCTGATGCTGAACACATGGAGGTTCCTGGAGGGTGGTGCACCCAGAGGTGGCATGTAAATTCTGCTCTGTCCCCCATACTTTGCTTTGTGCATCTCTGCATCTTTATTGTTTAGAATATCCTCTAGAATAAACTGGTAAATGTCAGTGCTTCTCTGAATCCTGTGAACTGTTCCAGCACATTAATCAAATATCAAGAGGGGATGTAGAAACCCCAACTTGAAGCCAGTTGGTCAGAAGTTGCAGAGGCTTAAACTTGTCACTGGTGTCTGAAGAGGGATCAGTTTTGGGGACTGAGATCCCAGCCTATGGGATCTGACATTATCTCCAGTTAAATGGTGTTGGATTTGGATGGAGGAAACCGAGTTGGTGTCCACTGCAAAACTGATGACTTGCTTGCTGGTGGGAAGATATCCTCACATATTTTGAGGTCACAGAAGTCTTCTATGTTGTTGTGTTGGTGTGAGATCACAGGGAAAACACAGTTTGAGAGTTTTTCCAAAACTATAACACTGTATAATTCAATATTAAAAAAGGAAAAAATAAAAGTTCAATACATAATCATAATAAAAATATTTTTCTACATTATTTGCATTATTTTTATAATTAGAAATGATATCTGAGCTAAGGTTATTCTATAATTTATCTAATATCAAGCTTCTTTGATATCATTGGTTCAATTTAGACTTTGGAAATATAATTATTTTGCCTCTCTGGGAACTCCACTATTGTTAATTGCAGAATTCTTATCATGCTTGGCAATTGGTCAATGAGTTCCACTACGTACTTATGTATTTAATTGTATTTTACATATAATTTGTATTAAGAAGCTTTACGTAAGTGTAAATCCTTGCTATTGCTCTTACTAAGGGAGAAAGGCCATAAATAGATTAGGCCTGTTGATGGCCAATTCACACACAGCCATATGCTGCATAATAACATTTCACTCAAGCAGAGACTGCATCTTCAATGGTGGTCTCATATGATTAAGAAGTAGCCGAAAAATTCCGAGCACCTTGTGACATCATAGCCATCTTAACTTTGTTGCACAATGTGTTACTCATATGTTTGTGGTGATGCTGGTGTTAATAAACCTGTTGTTCTGCCAGTGGTATGAAAACAGGACACATGAAATCATGCACAGTACATGATACTTGATAATGGTAATGAATAAAAATGTTACTAGTTTATATATTTAGTATATTTTATTTTTATTTTATACTCCTCTCCTTCTACTTATAAAAAACAATGTGAACGGTAAAACAGCTTCAGGTGGTATTCCAGAAGGAAGCATTATTATCATAGGAGATGACAGCTGCATACACATCATGGTCCCTGAAGACCTTCCAGTGGGGCATGATGTGCTGATGGAAGCCGGTGGTAATGATGATTCTGACTATATGTGGGCCTATGCTTATGTATGTGTTTGGGTCTTAGTTTTTAACAAAACAGTTTAAAATTTTTTTAAATACAAAAATAAAAATAGTAATATAGAGAAAAAGCTTTGTAAAGTTGTGTAATTTGTTTGTATTTCAAGCTGAGTTGTTAAAAAAGAGGCAGAGATTTAAAAAAAACTTTAAAGTTTCTAAAGTAAGAATAGTTTAAATAAGCTAAGGTTAATTTATTATTGAAGAAAGAAATTTAAAGAAATTTTGTGTATCCCAAGTATACAGTGTTTATAAAGTCTATGGTAGTGTATGGTCATGTACTAGGCTTTCACATTCACTCTCCCTTCACTGTCTGACACACAGAGCAACTTCCAGTCCTGCAAGCTATATCCATTGTAAATGCCCTATACGGGTGTGTACCATTATTTGTATTTTACGCTATATTTTTATTGTAAATTTTCTGTATTTGGATATGTTTAGATACACAAATACTTACAATTGCCTACAGTATTCAACACAGTAAAATGTTGTGCAGCTCTGTACCCTAGGAGTATAGGCTAAACCACAGAGATACAACCTAAGTGTGTAGTTGCTTTAAGTACCTAAGTGTGCATAATTATGTTCTATGACGTTTGCATAATGACAAAATCATTGAATGACACACTTTTCAGGATATGTCTTTGGTGGGTAAATCATGATGATAAACTGTTCCATCTCAGGAGGAGAAAAACAATGTACTTAAACATGGAAACTCTTGGGCTCATGAAAATTGGATTTTTAAGAGTATTAGATACACTTTTATGAACTACCAAAATTGCGATTTTGATAACTGCTTTCTTTTTATCAGAAAAATCCATGTTTGAATTTTTTGCCTTACTAAATTAAAAAGTGAGTATCCTCTGTGTTTTGTAATATTCTGTTAGCTCGTAGACTTTGAAGTGTGTTGAAATGCACCATGATAGTGGAGAGAGAAACAATGAGGAAGCTTTAGTAAAGTCATCCCACACCTGCCTACAGATATGGCCTATGCAGAAAACATCTTCAGTTCCCTTGCTCACCATTTCTTTTTCTGCTGATGTTTTACGTTCCAGTTGCCTCCTTGGCCATTGTGGAGAATGTTGGTTGAAAGAAGTTGTAATGAGGAAAAACATCAATACATAAACCATGTTTTTAAATTAATTTAAATCTACATTAACTTCTGATTGAAGGAAAATAATTTGTTGTTCTAAAAGGCAGTTTGTAGATAATGGGTATCTGATCACATAGCAATGACGTAGGAACTCGGTGTTCAGTTAATTAGATACTACGCAGGTAAGTAGATGAGATTAAAAAACGTAATAAAAAATTTCTTTAAACATACCAGTGATTTTTAAGAGAAACAGCTGGGTTTCAGGTCAAATGAGTTATGCATTTAGTGTACATGTATTTAAGATATGTACTAAGGAAAACAACAACAAAAAGAATGGAAGAAAAGAAGAAAGTCAGGATGGAAGGAGAGAGGAAAGGATGAAAGCAGTGGTAATGTAACAGAGACAGGTATTTAAAATGATTCATGAATTATTTTATTCAATGAGCATATGCCATGGAATGAAAATGAGATGGGAGATGTTACATGCCTTTGCCTTCATTCAATTTTGTCTCCTGTGTGTCTTACAGTGTGACATTCTCACTTTCCTGAGTGTGAATCCAATGTTTAAAGATACAGTGAAAATTATTTTGTTCCTGTTCCTTAAACACAAGCTACTTTATAGTGGACTAGGCCAAGAAGCTGTGCTCTGTTCTGTTGCTGGCAGAAAAAAGGTGTGACAGACGTGGTAGATGTCCCTAAATGTACTTCATGGCTTATTTAAGAGAATGCTAGTGTGTAATGCTGATTGTAAGAAATTTCTGCCTAACCAGAAGATGTTAAGACCTAATTAACATGTGCATAGTTCAGTCTCCCATCTGGTAGCACACGGCTTCTGAAAAGCCATGTTTATAAAGTTTGAGGTACAGTTATTTGTTAGTTTCAGCATCAGTTAATATTTATTCTACCTCAGTTTTACATTTAATATTCATCTATTTCTCACCACTCACATGTGCTCTTTGTAAGGCAGCCTGGTTCTGTCCAAACAGGAGCACCGTACAGGTTTCTGAGTTAGTGCTCCTGTCTCATTCTTGCTAACACCGACACAGGTATAGCATGTTTAAAGGCAATATATTCCTGTGCCTACTTCTCTACTTGAAGCTCTTGATTTACTTCACATTGTTGTCATGATGATGTGTGGACTATTTATTATGACTTACAGATTATTACTGATGTCCGTGAAGCATAATAAATGTCATGTGCATGCTTTTTTAAATTAAAAAAAATATAGGTAGTCTTGTCTCTAGACTCTGACCCTCAAATCTAGTCTATTTTATACCTAGACTTTTTTTTCTAAGATGAGAATAAAATGATTCCACTAGCTTGACATATGATGTCTATAGTTACTTTTCTGTTTTCTTTCCACAAATCTAAGCTTATTTCTCACCTTTCCTGTTATCCACACATTAACTATTGCTAAATATTTTTAAAGCAGGCTACTTTTTTACATCTCCATGACAATAAATATGTCCATTATGAGTTGCTTTCTTTCCTAACTCTTAATATTTTCCTAAACTATAGCTCTCAATTATATCCTCTCCTACTTACTTAGAATTGCAATTAGTAAACTAATCGAGTTCTACATATGCCTCTATTTGAATAGACTTTTGTTAGAATTCTACATATGGTTGGCTATTCTTGGTGTTTTTCAAAATTCAGTTTAAAAGGATAGAATTCATTAACTTCCAAATTCTCTCCAGAATTATTTGCTCCTTTTAATTCCCCTAATTATGTGTTTATGGTTCTACCAGTATATACTCTTGAGAAATGGTCATGTATGTGCTAAAGAAGATATCGACAAGGATTACATAGATATATACATCATAACATGAAGAAATTGTAGAAATATTTACTTTAAATTAAAAACAAGTTTTAAAATAACGAAGAGCATTACAGAGTATTTAGGTAATATAAACAAAGAGACAGATATGTCTTATAGGAACTTATCTCCTTTCTATATACCTTAGTAAGGTTTTTAATACAATAATAAATGCAGGGGATTAGAGTCTAGGCAAAATGAAGCCATGGCCGATGATGCTTCTTTACAATCTTGCTTCTATCTGTACAGAAGGGACACCATACATTTGATAGAAGATTATGAATATGAGTGTTAGCAGGACAGAAAGAATGTCACATATTTATGAGATATGTAGTTTACGAAGCATAGAGTTCATTGAAAATTCATGAAACCTACCTTATGGTGATTTCTTTTAACCACTTGATGCTTATGACATCAGTATAGTTGTTAAAAGTGTGTGGATGTCACTTTTAATGCTCATGGAGGGTTGTTAATTTCTAAAATTAAATAATTGTAATAAATGTGCAGCTTATGTGAGTTAGCAGGTTTGATTGTGTTAACATGATTAAATGGCTTCTTCAGGGAAATATTGCTGAATATTGTTTGTGTTAATTTGTAGACCTGTAACTTGGAGACCACGTGAAGTACATATTAGAACACTATGGCCATATTTTAAAAATTAAAGTAGCATGCAAATGTCAAAAATTGTGATTTTTACTATTAAGAGACATTTTGAAAATATATATAAGTGCATATTTTGTTCTTATTCTAGAAAAATGTGAATAAAAATCAGAAACATTGTATATTTTTCTAAAAGCGCTGATGGGAAAGTCTTGAAATGAGATGTGTAGTTTAAGAAATTAAGGGCATTATCAGCTCATTTCTATAGTTTTGTTAATTCAGAGTTCATGGTAGAGCACTAAGGCTTGTAAATACAAATACTTCTAGATGCATTGAGAATATTTCTTCATGAATTATGCAGTGCAATTTAAATCTGGTTACCTACCTCAAGCATGCTGGCCTAGGTTGCTAGAAGAAATAGCTTGGGAAGTTTTAAACTTAGAAATAATGAATAACACAAAATCCAGAGAAATAACCAGTCAATAGTGGTACAGTGTGCTGTTAATTTTTTTCCCATTAGTTATTCTATTTAACTCTAATAATTAAACAAGCAATAATTACTTATATTCATTTTATCTATTTATGAATGAAGGCAGAATGCAATGGAAGTTCAAATATAGCAGAAAAGCAAGGGAAGGAGACATTACATGTTTTTCCTAATTGTAAATACTCTTTTAGGAAATGATTTTCCTAAATCTTTATTTATTTAAAGAACTGATCAAGGTCACACATTTATTTGCTAACATAATTTTCTGCTACATAGCCCAGTGTTGGTAAACACTGGGCCAAATGACTGTAATAATTAGCTGAATCTTAACTAATTTTAACAATTATCAATATTCAAATTAAATGTAATCATATTCTGTCCACATGAAGGAAGAGAGGGAGTAAAAGAGGGAAAGAAGGAAGAAAAACAGGAAGAAAAAGAAGAAAGGAGAAGAATATAATTATGATGAAATATATAAAAACATAAAACACTAAAAGATAAACCAGTTCAAATAAAATCTATCAAGCTGTTTAAATATCACATAAATTCATCTAAGTTAGTCAATTTAGCAAATAATTGAAACAATTATTGATTTTGAAGAGTACCTGTATTAGTAATTTTTATGGTGCTGATAAAGACATACCTGAGACTGCCTAATTTATAAAGAAAAAGAGGTCATGGATGAATCTGGAAACCATCATTCTCAGCAAGCTGACACAAGAACAGAAAATTAAACACTGTACGTTCTCACTCATGGGCGGGTGTTGAACAATGAGAACATGTGGAAGCAGGGAGGGGAGCATCACACACTGGGGTCTGTTCAGGGGGAGCTAGGAGAGGGACAGCAGGGGTTGGGAGGTTGGGGAGGGATAACATGGAGAGAAATGCCAGATATAGGTGACGGGAGGATAGAGGCAGCAAACCACATTGCCATGTATGTACCTATGCAACAATCCTGCATGATCTGCACATGTACCCCAGCACCTAAAGTACAGTAAAAAAAAAAAAAAAAAAAGAAAGAAAAGAAAAAATAAAAAAAATAAAAAAAAAAAAAGAAAGAAAAAAAAATAAAAAGAGGTTTAATGGACTCCGAGTGCCAGGTTCCTGGGGAGGCCTCACAATCATGGCAGAAGGTGAAACACACATCTTACTGGCAGGGAGAGAATGAGAGAGAAGTGAAAACAGAAACCCCTTATAAAACCATCAGTTCTCATGAGACTTACTCACTACCCCGAGAATAGTATGTGGGAAACCTCCACCATGATTCAATTATCTCCCACCAGGTTCCTCTCACAATATGTGGGAATTCTGAGAACTCAATTCAAGATGAGATTTGGGTGGGGACACAGCCAAATCATACCAGTACCTTTGAAACAGTATTTTATTTTGATAAAATAAGACATAAGTCCTTTTACATGTAATTCTACCTAGACTAGCCTTATCAATATTAGACATTCTATAAACATACTAGTGAATGGAATATGCTTCCTATTTACATCTTTACTAAATCACTGGTAACCACATGCTTTTCTGAAGAGATTGTCAACTATAAAGCTACTACATGATATTGTGCTTAATAAATAGTTTTAATGACAGATCATTTAAGTTACAATGTTTTCATTTCTTTTGGTTCTTAAAATGTATTCACATATTAAACAATTGTGAACTTTTAAAATGATTCAAGTATTTGATTAAATAATCTAGAATTTTTTTTCACATTAAAAATCACACTTATAGGCACATATACAATGTGTGTAATTATCTTAATCCAAAATTAAACTGTATAAAGTTTTTCCTATTTTTTGTATAGGTTTGTGCATTCACATGTACAGGTAGCTAGATACATAGATGAATAAATATAAATATAGATATATACAGCTAATGATTTGGGAGAACTGATAAAAGTGAGGAATCTGGATGGAGTGGATTTGGATTTCATTCTTAACTTTAAGTCAATAGGCATAAATCAGAAACTGTATATACATTATTTAGCATGCTTCGCCATTAATAAGAAATTCATAAATGACAGTTATCACCATAATCATTATGTTTAACAATTATTTTGTCCCTTGATTAGAATTGCTGTTTAAGGAAAAAATAACAGTCATAGTTTAAACAGTCACTTAATTTACTAGGTAGTTTGATGTCTATTATTTAATTTTATATTCACTTTTATATTAAAAAAAAAGGTTAAGTGATTTACCAAGTACACAAAGCAAAGACAATAGCTGACTTTGGAAGAGAACCAGTAATTCCTTTGTTTTCTTAATGTAGTTTCTTTTTACAACATTATATGTTTTTCTATTTTGTCAGGAAAAAAATGAGTGAGAGAGGAATGAAGACTGGGTTTCAAAACTGGTTCTAAAATTTACAACTCTGTAAATTATGATATTTTATGGAGAACAATTTCAATTTCCTCATGGTTCAATTGGGACAAATAATACTTTTTCCTGTAATTTGCCTAGATTATAAAAAGATGTAATAGTAGTAATTTAGTTTCTAATAGCTTGCTAGTACTTAATTTGCAATTCGTATTTATATATATTATTTGAAAGCACATTTCTCCAGGTGTTATTATGCTTAAAAGATGAGCTGCACAGAAAAAATATATTTATATAGTGACTAGCTTAAGAGAGGAGGGATGAGTTGTAACTGACAGGATAGGTGAAGGCGAGCTCTGGACGTAAATAGTATTGACTCAGGTGTTTGCTTCATATTAGTGGCTAAATTGTATGGTTTTATTATGCGCACCTTCCTACATTCTTATTTCACAATAGAAGATTGAAAAGATTCAAGTAAAAACATATGTAATATAATATTTACTTCTGAGCAATAATCATGCAATTTAATACACAGTTACCTGCCCTTATCTGTGAGGGATGTGTTCCAAGACCCCCAGGGATTGCCTGAAACTGTGGCTAGTTCCAAACCCTATAGATGTCATTATTCCCCTACACATGCATACCTATAACAAAGTTTAACTAATACACCCAGCATAATAAGAGATTAACAACAATGGATAATAAAATAGAATACTTGTAACAATATGCTGTAAAAATATATGTGAATGTGGTCTCTCTCTCTCTCTCTAGCTTTGTCTCTCAAAATATCTTGTACTGTACTCACCCTTCTTGTGTCATTGAAAGATGATGAAACGCCTCTGACAGGAGCAAAGGATGTGAATGACTAAAGGCAGGGTGGCGTCTACAGCATGGATAACCTGGACAAAGAGATGATTCATGTCCTAGGTGGGACACAGTGGGAAAGCCTGAGATTTTATCATGCTATGCAGAGTGAAATGAAATTTAAAATTTATGAATTAGTTTAATAAATGAGATAGAGACATGAAAGCAAGTAACAAATGCTTAAGCAAGTAAAAGTAACAAAATTGCTAACTCCAAAGAAAAGGCCAAAATTTCCTGTTTCTAATGTGCTTAATTTAGTAATAAGTAAAATCATCTGACGCAAGTGAGGTCAGCATTATGACAATCTTGGGAGACACAGATGAAATGTAACTTCTCATTCCTGTACAACACAGATTTGGATAAGCAGTTTAAGAGCACCAATCCAGAGTTATAAAAAGCTGCCTTTAATCTGTAGCAATGATTTATAAAGATTTCTTTGGATACAAAAACAGATAAGCCTGGGTCTCAGTATAGTCAAAATTCATCTTGAAAAAAGAGATGTCTGAGCTGTAAGAACATTCATTCTAGGAACTAAGAAGGAGAGAAAAGGGAAACCAAACAATCCATTTTTTCTACTATTTCCTTCTTGGTTTTTACCACTCCCCAATAAGCCAATGCTTTAACTGCTGATTATTGTGTCTACATAAGTAAGCTGTTAACATACATTTCCACAAACCTGTGATAAACTGTTATCCCAAAAGGAAAAGTGATAGTGAAAGAGCCCATTTACTTTCATCCAATTTTGGGATTTCAGGCACATTAATACACATAAAGTGGACAATCATATTTCCAGAATAATGAAGGTGAGTATAAGACTGCAAGTTGTTACCATGTGTGTGTGGCTGTAAAAGTACAAAAGATCGGCCTACAAATGAGGCAAGCAGAAATACCCTTTCTGTTCTTTGTGATTTATCTGTAGTCTTTTTTAAGGATATCTCTTAAAATCCTATATGAGGTCAAATCTAGAATCTTCCAACCTGATAATTTTTAATGGTACACTGGTACCTTGGGGCCATCTAAAATGCTTAGTTTAAATTTTGGCATAATATCACTTTAACCTATAGATTCAAACATTACAAAAGGTGCTCTTTTAGGGGAATGATATTAATTTCTCATTTATATAATAATATATTATTAAGGCAGCAGAATTTAAGACCTACATTATTAGTGAAATATGTGTACAGACCAAATATATCTAACAAAGGTTTTTTAAAAATTCCTCCATTCTGTCTAGTCAAAGATTGGTAATAATTGATCAAATACATGAGAAAAATGCATCAACTTGCCCTTTTGCACATAAATCAGAACATACACTCATTTAAAAAAAATTTCCTGGGCTATATCTGAATATAACAATATTTAAATAATATTTGTACTCAAAGTATTCAGTTCTTGTTATGTACAATCTACCTTCTTCTAGTAAAATGAGTTACCTAAAATTACAATCACAGGTGGTTGGCTAGCTTCATTTTTAAGTGATAATAAATTAAAAATTTATAGAAAAATTAGAGGAATTAATTTAAATTACTTTTCTACATAAAACTATATATATTCTCCAGTATTATTTTCAGAATTCATTTAATAGTAGTTTATCAGTTTAATTGCATACCAAGTCTAGGCTGATCAAATAAATGCATGAGAAAATGCATCAACTTGCCCTTTTGCACACCAAGCAGAACACAGACTCGTATTTTTCTATTTTTTTTTCAATTGTATTTTATGTTCTGGGGTACATGTGCAGATCTTGCAGAATTGTTGCATAGGTACCCACATGCCATGGTGGTTTGCTGTCTCCATTCCCCTGTCACCTACATAAGCCATTTCTCCCAGTGTTATTCCTCCCCAACTTCCTGCCTCTTGCTGTTCTTCCCCTGGCCCCCGCCCCCCAGCATACTCCTGTGTGTGATGTTCCCCTCCCTGTGTCCCTGTGTTCTCATTGTTCAGCACCTGCCTATAAGAGAGAACATGCAGTGTTTGTTTTTTTTGTTCTTGTTTCAGTTTCCTGAGAATGATGGTTCCAGATTCAACCATGTCCCTACAAAGGACGTGAACTCGTCCTTTTTTTTTGTCTGCATAGTATTCCATGGTGTATTTGTGCCACATTTTCTTTATCCAGTCTATCATTAATGGGCATTTGGGTTGGTTCCAGGTCTTTGCTATGGTAAACAGTGCTGCAATGAACATACATGTGCATGTGTCT